>JZKD02S2347089.1:231949-276194 GCA_000966675.3 Picea glauca
TTTATTTATTACTGCTCATTATTGGATAATAATTCTACATTGATATAACATTTGAAGAAAAAGGATTATAATTACATTATTACTGATTCACCCCCCCTCTCAGTAATCCAACATTTGTCATTTGGCTCAACTTATCATCCTCAGAGGGATGGGCAGACATAAGTTGTGAATAGAAGCTTGGGAGATTTGCTAAGGAGACTAGTGACTGAACATCATAGTTAGTGGTATCACATTCTACCAAAGGCGAAATTTGTTTATAATGATTTGATCAATAGAAGCACAGGGCATAGTCCATTTTAGATTGTTTATGGAATGCAACCTAGGGGAGTTTCTGAAGTGTAAGATTCAGAACATGATAAAACTAGAAGTGCTAGTGCAAAAGATGTTGCTGAGGCAATGAAGGAACTTCACAGCCAAGTGAGGAGGTGATTGCAGAATTCAAGCTAGGAGTATAAATGCAGAGAAGATCAATACAGGCGATAACTTCAGTTTGAAGTTGGTGATTTGATTCTTTCACACTTGAGGAAGGAAAGGTTCCCAAGGGGAACATATAACAAACTAAAGATGATGATGATTGGACGATGTAAGATCATAAAGAAATTTGGGGCAAACGTATATGAGATTGAATTACCCGAGGGGATCAAAATTTCACCGATATTCAACATCTCAAATTTGTACCCTTACAAAGCTGGAAAAACAGGAGCAGATAGTGAACAGAAAGAGGTCCAGTGGGATAAACAAATGCATGTAGTTGAAAAGCCATAGATGGAGAGAATACTTGACAAGAGAGTCAGCAAGAGGACCAGGAGAAAACAGTATTTTGAATACTTGATCAAATGGAAGGGACATCCAGTTGAAGATGCTAGCTGGGAAAATGAAACATAAATTAAAAAGCATGGACAGGCAGTGCAAGAACTCATGAATAGGATTTCATGAAAAATTTCAAGTGAGGGAGTATGATGCAGGAGCATCGCCAGTAGCAAGCGAGTGTGGGACAATCGCCATTTCATTTTGGCACATGTTGAAAATGTTTGAATTTTTTTGAAAGTTTGGATGGGAAGACATTAATGTAATAATTAAGAGAGTGCATACTTCCATATTGTAAACAGATCTTGAGTGATCTTCTCTCATCTGTAAGGTGTAAAGGCATTTATAGGCAGTTAATGTAAGTAGGTAGAATTAAATTCTAGATTAGAGAGTTTAGAGCGTAGGAGGGAAAACCGACTATAGACACCCTCATCTTGTATCATTTGTAACATTAACATTATCAATTGAGCATAGAGCATAGAGGAGAAGAAGCAGAGAGCTGTGTAGAAGAGGCCATGTACAAAAATTCTGAGATTAATATATGAAGCTTTGATTCAGACTCATGGTGTTCTAATACTTTCTGTGTATCCATGTTGAATGTTATGCTCATGGTTATTTTACTCTTTCTGTTATACATTTTATTTTATGCTATGTATGTATGATTTCATGTTAAGTATTTGAAGTTTGAGAGAGAGCCAGGGAATGAGTTTCAATTGCTTCTCTATCTGAGAAAGAGTTCCTACAAGGAGTGCAGTGAAACGTCTGCAAGGAGTACGTCGACGGGTTCAGAGTTCATCTCTGAAAGCTTAGGAGGGATATTGTTGTTCTCTTTTTCTGTAGAAGTGCAAACTCGGCACAGAAGCCGTGCAAGGTGTGCACAGGCTGGTTGAAATTTTAGAACTTGTCAACCGAGAGAAGAGTTGAAGGACTATTGTTGCAAGGGGACTGCGCAGGGTCGAAGAAATCAAATACTTAGAAGTATCTGAAGGGTCACTGCAAGGAGTGCGTGCAGGAGTCTTTTTTTTGAAGACTTGTAATTGTGAAATAAGCTCAGGAGAATTAGTGCTTGTAAACTTTTCAAAGGAAAGTAGAAATCAAACCTGTTTGAAGGGAGACGGATCGAATTTGTTTCGCAGAGGTCAATTTCTAGAGAAATAATGTTTGTTCATTTCGTAGAAATTCTCAAGAGAAGGATTGGGTGGTCGAAATTCTCTGTGGAGAATTTGCGAAGTCCCAAGAGTCGTTCGATCTTGCAGAGGAATAAGGGGAGTTATGGTGATTGTTTTCTGAAGTATAATCTTAGGAGAGATAGGGTTGTAGATCCAAGCCAACGAGGGTCATTGGATTACTCGTGAACTTTCTTTTCAGAGTTCGGAGGTTTGAGGGGGTATAAAAATTCATGTCCAAAGATAGAGGAAAACAGAGTGGACAGGTGGCGTACTTGTCAAGAAGCAAAGTCATATTCGTTGACCATTTCAAGAGTTCTTGGGTTGGAGAATCGAAAGCTTAGCATCAGGATTCGTGGAATTGCAAAGTCCAAAATCCCGAAAAGGTGGAAAGTTCTGTTGTGGGGCCAGCACTGGAAACGTGTCAAAATTCGACATTTTGGAATTTCATGGAATAAGAGATTGGGATATTTGTTCCGAGATTTCTGAAATCGCGAAACATGATATAAGTGTGGAGGATAACGAGGCACATTTTGGTGAATCGGAAATTCCGGTTTCGGAAGTCGAAGAGTTGAGACACTCGGTAATAGGAGTCACGAAGTCGCGATATCTGAAGTTTCGAAATAGTGAAGGACGTGATCATATAGTGGATCGAAGAATTTGAATTGGTGCTTAGCGTTTGTGCACGTGGGCTCAATTCATAAGGACCTATGGTGACACCATTGTAGGTGTTTTTGATTTCCCAAAAAGGAATCAAAGAGTCAGTTAGACTCAAAGGGCAGAAGAAAGAGCGATCCTGCGTGGACCTTAACCCGAGGGTTGGGGGTCTGCACCATTTTTCTAGTATTTCTGAACTATTTTTCATATTTTGGTGACCATTTCCCTTACCTTAATACCCTTTCCTACAGGCCATAGATTTTAATTGATCTCTCTCCATTTCATGGTTTAATTTTTCCTTTTTTAGGTTTGTAATAAAAATATATAGTGATAATAACATTAATGAATAAAGATCTGTGAATTATTTACATGCAGAGTTAAAGATTCATCCTACAACATAAATAAATTAGGAATTTTTCATGCACATTATTAACCCTCAACCATGCATATTATAAATACAAATTTCATAGATAAATATATACACAAAGGAAAAAATACACAAGTAAATAAAACCATGATAGAGAGCACTTATCTTTCATGAAACGAATCACCAATTGGCTGCAGACCAAGGATGTTCCACCCAAACATAGACAATGTTGTTTCAAGTCTCAACAACAATGTCACCCTCGTGGCAGGGATATGAATCCACAAGGATGGTTCCAGATTGTCACAGGGCTTCCCAAACAAGTCAACAATGAAGCTCTCATAGACTTTTCATCACCCACAACAATCCAAAGTACACCAACTCTCTTCTACACAGCCTGTAAAACCCAAGAAAACCAACCCACTTCTCTTTCACGCAATCCCTTAGGCTGTCCATCTCCTTCAAAGGCTGTAACACTATCTATGAATGTTCCTTTCTCCCCTGTGGTCTGGTGTCTATTAGCTGGTGTTCGTTGGATTTTTTCTCCGCATTAACAACATTGATATATTGACCGTTGGCCTCTTTATCATGATTGGAATCTCTCTTTCCCTTTTCCATTTCCTAAATATGCATTCTTATACTAAACTAATATATTTACACCTGCCCTAATTCTTCAAAATGTGCAAGGAACCATTTTGTTAGAATTATGCATATTCAAAAAAATTTCCAAACAATGCTACAGGTCATTTTTCTTCTCAATTCATGAAGAATATATTATCATTCTCCATATTATAAAAATTCCATTTGATTCCCCTCTGAATTATCTTCCCCAATGACTGTAATATTGTCCCAATTCGATATATGAGCTAAAAGTTATGGCTTTAAAAAAATAACTTCCATCCCCTTTTCTTGTGTTTTGCAATAGGATATTGTCGAAAAATTCCATATCTCCTTTAGCTGATAAAAAATTCAAATTATGCACAGGCGCTTCCTTCAAACCGCTTTCCATCTAACCATGGCTCAAAAACACATGCTTATTCACTCTTTAGTGCCTTCCTATGTATTCTTCTACACAGGATCTTTCTCGAACACAATTTCTGAGGGATTTGTTACTTCCAGATCCTTTTTCGCCTTGAATTGACCATTATTAACTTTTCATGAGAACGAAGTTGGGACCAATTCCTCCATACTTCGGACTTCAAATATTCTCCCTTTTCAATATTCTTATTTCTATCATAGTTAAACTTCGTTGAAACCCATCCAATAACTCTACTAAGATATTAGAAGGTTGAGATTTAATATCATGTTCAATGGATGGTCCTACCCCATTTGAGGGCTTCAATGAGATCAACGGTCACAACTTAATCAAGCGTTGGGATGGATGAATCTTAACTAGATCGGTACTTCGAGACATTTCAACTCCTTCATCGTTCAAATCCCCTAGAGTTATACCCTTTGAATTACTTACACTATCCCTCCACTATTTAATCTGATGGCAAAGGATTAATCAAGCATTGGGATGGACGGTCCTTAATCAATTCAAGACTTTGGTGCTCTGGGACTCCGAGTCATTTCCACTCCCGATTTGTTCAACTCCCCTGGAGTGATACCTATTGAAGTGCTTACACCATCCATCCACTGCTCGATCTAATAGTTGAGAAAGGTATCAAAGAGATCTTAGATCGATGGTATGTGTGAATTTGTTACTCTAGAACTTCGACACTTTCATTGGTAGAGATGTTGGACACCCCCGAAGACCATACTCTTGGAGATGACATGGCATGTTGATGTCACTTATGGTTATGTGTACTGAATCTAATCAACATGTTTCCCCACATGGCATGTTGATGTCACTTATATTGATGTGTACTAAATCTTAGTGACACATGTCCCCACATGGCATGTTGATGTCACTTATGGTGATGTGAACTGAATCTGGGTGACATGTGTCCCAAAAGGTACTAAATCTCAGTGACATGTGTCCCAAAAGGTACTAAATCTCAGTGACACATGTCCCCATATGGCACCCCGACCACGTGGCCTATTAGGCATCATCCATCAAATGGATGATGCACATTCTATGCTCCATATCTGACTGCCTACGTGATTTCACAACGGTGGATTTCCACTTTGTGGTTTCGACACTTTGGGCCTTCGACACTTTGGGTATTTTCCCATTCTCTAGTAATTGTTATAGTGGATAAGTTCCAAAGTTATGACACTTCACTATCCTTCAACCATTTCTATATCTGACAGTCAAATTACTTTCCAAGTCCTTCCCTCGATCTAACGGTCGACGAGACTTCATGACATCGGAGCTTCGAAACTCTGGGTTATAGCAGTTCTAAAAGGGTTCGCTTCTCCTGAAGTTAAACTTCCCAATGTGGTCAACATCGGATGACCCTGACTAATGATTGATATTTCACGCAAGCCTCCTATTAGATCGAACGATCGGTGTGACTTCATGACTTCATCCTTTTCATGCTTCTTCTTGTCTCCTATAATATTCAAAGCGATGAAGTTCTAGATTTTTTCATCTCCTTCTCATCTTCTATCAACGATTGACAATTGACAAGTTCGATATGACAGTTGTGACATAATATCTCCTAACCTATGGTTTCAGATTTGTCTGACGGTCCTCGTTCACCTCCCTTTCGATCTAATGATTCATAACTCCTTGATTCCACGGTGGTGATCGCTCCTGAATTAAAAAGGATTTATGTCTGCACAACACTATGGATTTTGCGCAATCTAAGCAACACGATCATTCCTAATATTTAAGATACCAATATGTAACATACCTAGCCACGAATAATCCAGACTCTCTACTTCAAGACTGCTTCTGGACTAATTTAAAAATATGATCAAATTTTAATCAATAAAGATGCATGAAGTATCTACATGCAAAGTTAAAGATTCATTCTACAACATAAATAAATGAGGCATATATCATGCACAACAATAACCATCAAACATGCATATTATAGATACGAATTTCATAGATAAATATATACATAGAAGAATAAATACACAAGTAAATAAAACCATGACAGGGAGCACTTGTCTTTAATGAAATGAATAATCAATTGGTTGCAGACCAAGGATGTTCCACCCAACCATAGACAATGTTTTTTCAAGTCTCAACAACAATGTCACCCTCATGGTAGGGCTATGGATCCACAAGGATGGTTCCATAGTGTCACTCGGCTTCCCAAACTAGCCAACACTTAAGCTATCACGGGATTTTCATTACCCACAAAAATCCAAAGTACACCAACTCTCTTCTACCCAGCCAACAAAACCCAAGAAAATGGACCCCCTTCTCTTCCACACAGTCCCTCAGGCTATCCATCTCCTTCAAAGGTGCCAATGCATCTGGTCAAGAATATCCATGCTAGGACTCACAAGATTATCTTCTGTGAGAAAAATTGAACACTGGCCAAAGTATCTTAGACATGCAAGCATTAACTCATGGTTGTAATACACCAAGACTCTTTACATCCAACAAAACCATTGGCTCCAATCCAACAATTTTTTTTCCTTTCCCAAGCCAAAACAAGAATGAGGAAATATGAATGGGCGAAATAATGAGTGGAGAGAGAACATAATGAAAGGTGTAAACAATAAACAATGAGTGAGTGAGTGAAGAAGAACCAACCCCCACAACAGACCAAATATGGGTTTATCCATTTCTTCTAATTAAGGATCCACATGGCCTTCCCCCCAAGAATCTCATGTAACCATTATTCTCCATTAAAAAAAATGGGTAAATAAAATATAAAATAAATTATTAGCCCCCCCCTTTCTTGTGGAATCATATCCCCCTATAATTATTGTCTTTGTCCATCTAGCAACGAGTGATTTATTTATTATTAATTATGATCAAAACATTGTATTTCCTAGGCACACTGCCCTCTTTTAACTATTTGGGCGCTCTGTACTTTCATTAACAAAATGCATTATTTCATATGGGGCTCAAAATAGGGGTATTACATATAGAATATTGAAATTCAATCTAACTCCAAACCTTCTTGAAATTAGTCGCAGAGGAACAATGGAGGTCCTCGGGTGGTGTGTCGATTCTGGTACCCTTCTTTTTGGGGTCCCTAATTTCCATTTCAAATTTACCCCATGGTCACCGCCTGACTCCTCTGTAATTCATAGCCATGATCTTCTTCATCTCTCCATTCTCCTCATTTTCTTGTGGATTTACCTTAAACACCTTTTATCTTCCTATAACCTCACATACAAAATAAGGCATCAATAGTTGGAATTGAAAATTCTTTCAGCATGTATAAAATAGATGGAGGGGAATCGGTAATTGCGATGGAAAATTCTTCTGACCTATATACAACAGACTACTTTCCACTAGTAAATAACACCAAAGTCTTGCAGACAAAGTTTGTTGCATATATTTATATGCATCCATCCATTCCACAATTGGATTCATCAAGGTCCCAATTTGTTTTGTTGTCATTTGAATCATCATAATTATTTTAGTATGAGTCATTGGTAGTGATAGTTTGGCATACGTTGTTGTTATTTTAATGGTTTGGTTGTCATACTTGGAATATCAGGTATTAGAAACAATAAATGTATTCAAATATTGTGTGTTAATGTAGTCGAAGATTGTGTGTTGATGTTTGGTTTACTATGTTCTTATATGGTGAAGTACTAAATGAGGTGTCCACTATATCAATTCAATTACGAAAGGAATTCCCATTTAATGATTATGTTCTTCTTCTGACATTAGCCTTTACAATATTTATCTATAGAAAAAATGACATGGATGGATACTGTAATTATGATTAAGTAGTGATATGTAGTTATGATTATGTATGATTCTCTTTTTGATGAAATTGAGATGTTTTGTATCTTCTCCACTGCTCACACCAATGAATAATACCACAGTGCATGAATTCTGACCAGCCAGGCCCAAAGGATCGACAAAACTAAGAGTACATAACTCACCATGACTTAAACAAAGCCGAGGGAATGGATTCCTTCAAAATCTTCCCTAACTCTTTTGGCGTGAGAGTAGTCGATTCCTTTGAAAGCTTCCCTAATTATTTTGGCGTGAGAGTAGTCGATTCACTTATTTGATTTTAGTTTTCATTGTAAGTATTAGTGCAGCCCCAATTTGATTCCATGAATTTGAGGGGAAGAAATATAGGGGAGTGAAATACCTGCCTTCAAAGGGAGGGGTTCGGATAAGGTCTTGATTTCTTTCATATGTTGTTGATTAGAGTTTGCATTTTTTCTTTATATATGGTAAATAAAAAATGATTTTTAAAATTTATGATAATGTTGTTTGATTTTGATACAACAATGAAATTGGGGTTGTTGTTTATAAGTACATACTTGCAAAGTGCGGGCTCTAATTATGGACATGGATCCAAATTTGCAGCCTCTGGTTTCATTTCTCTGATTTCCCTAGGTGTTCATTTCAATTGGTTCATGATCTTTAAGAAAAAAATCATGGACACATTCAGTGCAAATGGTAACTAAGGCAGTTTTCATGGCTGATTTATTAGAACTCTAATAAATGTCAAGGTATGGTCCTATTGGAACCTAATGTAGATGAAACTTTTTGGTCGGTATCATTTTTATTTTCTAGTTGTATATGCTCAAAGCTACCTTCCAAGTACAGATGCATTTCAAAGGGGAATTTACATCATAGAAATAGGAGGCAATGACTACATTATACTTGCAATGTATCTCACATTGTGGTTAAATAAGAAAGTATTATAAGTAAATTTAATGTCCGACTAGATTATGAATATGGATGGAAAAAAAAGTTCACTTAGAGATTCTTCTAAATTTCTCCTTGAACTCTATCATATAGTCGTTGTTGGTGATTTTGAGGTAGTAATATAGATAACTACTTTGGATGAAGGCTAAGTGCCTCCAGATCCAAGTTCTCCATCATTTCTGAAGGCATTTCTCCATCATTTTTGAAGGCATATTGTTAGAAGTGTGCCTCTGAAGAATGGTCCATGTTGACTCCTTCAACAATTTGCAGTACACTCATTCCCATTCTAAGAACCAACAAGTTCATGCAAATAATGGTCCCTATCAAATCCTTCAATAGTTTCCATTCCACTCATTCCCATTCGAAGAACCAACAAATTCAAGAAGGTGAGTTTTCATTTGGCTTCTTTAAGAATGCACAACCTTTGGTCGTTTGATGCATCCATGTGATTTCTCTAGTGTTAGATTGCAGGATAGGTATCTCTAGAGGGGGAAATAAGATGTGTGTTTCTTGATGCATACCAAGTGGAAGTGAGACTGATATGTTAGTGTCAAGGCCGAAATTATTTAATAAGGACTAAATATATTTTCCATGTAATAAAGTCTGACATTAGTTAGTAAAGATTATTGAATAAATGTGAACAAGTCAATGTAAGAAGACCTAATAGAGGATTTCACTTCTAGAAAGATCATCCTTTTGAATTTTCTATAGAATATACAATTAGTATAAATAAGATTAGGAGGCATAAAAAATATTTTCTTGAGAATTATTTTAATAGAGCTCTTCTCTGGTGGAGGTTTCCCTCTCAAAGAGGCAAGTGAGCATTGATTTATTTGAATAAAGGTATTATTTTTGGTATTTCTCTTCTCAATATTTTTTTTTTCCATTGATATATGTTGAATACTCTTGTTTCTACATATTATATTACATTTGGTACATTACAAGTGGTATCAGAGTGCTTTCCTTGGCAGAAATTATGGGTAATTATTTTTTCCAGTGTAGAGTTGTGTATTGTCGATGTCTTTAAAGGACATATATTTGTCGTTCAATGGGTAAAATTGGAGTGGGGAATACTACACACATGAGATACATATGGTTTCATGGGGTTTCCTAGAAACCAAAAGTTTCACCCTTGTTGGAAACCTCTATAACCCTTGTTGGTATCCCTCGAGTAGTACCACATCAGACAAAATTTGTACAGGATCATTACTTCCATGTACCAAAAGGTATATAGGGAATCCCATATGTCTCCTGAAACTAATCGTAGATCAGTTGTTTGGTCTCCTAACTGCTATAGTCCACCGAGAACAACACTCAACATTATACTCTATAGTACCCGGGTAATCAGGTAGTAAGGCTAAGGGTACAATTGAGCCTCCTTAGTTGGTGCCCTGAGATATTGGGCTAGGAAGTATTATTTTATCACAGACATATATCAACGATATATAGTACTGTTACACCTCAAAATTACTCAGTTCAATAGTGTCACAAGTGTTATCATTACCAGTGTTGTAAGTGTCGCATCTTGTCCACAAGTGTCACATCTTGACCACAAGTGTTGCAAGTGTCACAAACATCATACTGCCATCTTGCCTATGTCGTGCCTCTAATGACATCATAAAGACACTTAAGACACCTCAAAGACTAAAAGAACCACTAAAAAATGGATTTTAGAGAGGAGCGTTATCCTACCCACTATCATGGAGTTTTGGTGCTTCGTGAGCCTCTTTGGGGGAGTGTTTGAGCACTCTGTGCACCCTTTTGGGGGAGGGCTACCCTTTTCTAAGCAAGTTTTGGGTTTGTTGAGACAAATCAGGGAAGAATCCCTCAATTCCTGAAGGTGGTTGGATTCAAATAGATGGTCAAGGCATGATCTTAGGGAAGATCCTCAACTGAAGGAGAGGAATCCTCAACTTATCCCAAAGATCTCTCAAGTGGTTGGACCTCTCCAAGGTTATATAAGGAGGCATCCTCATAGTGAAAGGGGGATGGAGATTGCGAATCACATGAAACTTATGATCTCATGATTGAGATGTCATCAAATAAATCAATGTAGATTACTTGAGAAAAGGGGTTGGACATAAAGAATTGGAAGAAGCTGTTGCACCGTCATCAAAGGATTGTAAGTAATTTTACTTGTTCTCATTAATAATCAATGCTTGGCTTATTTCTTTAAAACTTATGTTTGTTACATATGAGTTTGTCTGCAATAGATGGATCTATATTTGAGCTAATCTTAGTAGATTAGGAAGTCCATTGTATCTGTGTTTGTCCTACAGGACCTATCAGGGAGCTCAAGATCGAAGCTCAGCTAGGACTTTGCAAGGACAAATGTCGCTAATAAGGTACATATATTTCTCCTTCTCTTTCATTTTTTAGCTTGATTAGCTCTAAAAGGAAGTCAGTGTCCATGTTAAGAAATTTTCTATCTTGGCCTTAGGAGTCTAGAGACAAAGAGGGAATCCACTTGTTTACAGGGGGATTCACCTACAACAAAAATTGGTGACTCCACTGGGGAGGAGCTCTAATTTTTTGTTTCCATTCCCAGATATTGTTTTGACCCTTTTCCCACTCATTTGAACATATCCATACTCTCTTTGATTCTTATAGTTTTTTGATTGCCTCTTTATTTCATCATGATCACCTTGATTGACTGAATTTCCTTGATGTGTTTGAGTTTCTGGGCCTTTTTCTGAGATTTTGAAGTAGAGCGCTCCCCTGCCCTTGTTATCAGAGCACCAACACTCCCTGGTAGTCTTACACAGAGTGTTGGAATGCTCTAGTGCCCCTTACACCATAGCGCTACCCCATTTTCAGTGAAAAATCCTCTAGGTTTTCAGTTTCTAAGTTCAGTTTTTGCCTTTTGCATTTGCTCAGGGTCTCATACTCTCAGTCCATATTTGTCATTGGCTTTCAACACCTTATTTTTGAGAATTCATCCTCTTTTGTTTTGGATTTTGACATTTTCTTTCCTTGCCTTGAAGTCACTCTTTGTCTTTGCTAACCTAGAGTTAACTTGTTGTTTTCTTCTCCTTTATTGGACTGAGTGGAAGATTTTGTGAGGAAATCCAAAGGTCTGTGAACCTTTTCATTTGATCTTTGAGGTCAGTTTTCCAACGTTTCTCTTTTGTTTGAGGTTTTTTGGTTCTTGTTTGCAAATTTGGTTATCTGTGTCCTTCTTGTCTATTTCATGACGAGATTGTATTTTTTGTTTTGTGTGAGGTTTGCTTTTGATTGTTTAATCCTGGAGTCTGATTGACATTTAGAAGTCTTACATCTGATTATCATTTACATATAAGAAAAATAACATATTTTAGTGATTGGTTTGGATATTAGAAGGAATTTCTGAATTTTTTAGCATTGCATTGGATTTGATTGAGAAACAATTGTACGGGGACATTGCATCTTAGTGTTTGATAGTGGAAACAAATTTCTCTCTTTCTCTTTAATAGCTATTCAACGAAAGAAACAATTGCTTATCATTTTCTTGTGAATTTTTGGGAATTGAGTCATCATACCATCAGTTTCATTGTCATACACCCTTTGAGTAAAGAACAACTGCAAAATGAACGCTAATTAAAAATTATCTAGAACATTTTTGTTTTTAGGATCTTCCACCAACATTAGACTATGATTAGCACTTTGGATTAGGCTTTGAGTATGACTCTCAAAAGTTTTCAAACCAAACATTAGCATCCTGAGATAGAGAGAGTCAAATCCAATTGTCATATAGGCTTTATGGGATCCCCCTCTCACACAGGGGTTACGCACGAGGTCGCATTCGAGAGAATTATGGAGATTATCCCTTTAGGGTTGAACTGTTTGTAGTGGTTGGATCATATATTGGGGGTCACTTGAGGGTATACCCATGATTATGTGTGGGAGCCTCTCGAGTTGATTTCAGACTTGTTATCCTCCCATACATTTAGACTATCAACTCTACCCGCCTAAGGGATGACTGGGAGTTGGTTTCCTTAGTTGCCATAATATTTAGGTACTTACATGAGGTGATGGTGAAGGGAAGTCTCCCTGTACCTAGAACAGACATTGGTCAAACTCACTCAAGCTCCTTGGAGGGTAAATCCACAATTACTACATGGAATCTTGCACCAAGTTGAAAGTCCATTAAGAAGGTCGTCATTGTAACTGTTCCACCATATCCTAGCCCCTTCTTGACTTGATCACGCGACGTTGGATTTCATCACCAAATAGTATGATCATCGAGAGAAGTTTTGTTTGCTTGGTTTTGATTTCTAGATTTTACTAGTGTATGTTGTTTCTTTTCATTAGTTGGCCATAGACTTTTAGTGTGTACTATTATTCTCCAAAATTGAGCCTGTAGATGATTAAGTTATTCGCCAATCGCATAGGATGCAAGGGTTGCCTCTAGAAGGCTACCAACCCTTACCTCCTAGCCCTCCAGAAGACAACTACCATGGAGAGGTAGAAAATCAATCTAATGCTGGGAGTGTTGTTGCTCCTCCATTAGACAATTCAAAAGGTTCTTTGGTTGTAGTTGAGAATCCCACTCCTCACACTACATCTATGTCAACAATTCCTCTCGAACCACTTTTTCTTCATTTAGACTCCCTTGGGAATTTCATAGATGAGGGGGTCCCACAGTTACCTATGAGAGATTTTACCGACACATATATGCGATACACATAACCAACCTTTGGTGATGAGTATAGGACTCTTGTTCATCCTACCACTGCAGTAGATACAAATCCCACACCTGCTCATTCTGTATGGAGGACTTCATCAGGACGTGATCTCTATGAGAATTTCGAATCCTTTCAACAACCCTTTAATCCTCATGACATTCCTATTGAAAGTGGGCCATCTGGTCAAACTATGAATCACCCCATCAATCAAGTCATTAACCCTATTGTTGCATCAACACAAGTCTATCCTAATGTTGGACTCATCACCTCTACTCATTCCTAAGGCACTTCAATCCCTACCCCTACTTTTACAAACTTTCACTCTACAGCTCCACATGTTCTGCACGATCCTATTGGGACATATTTTCACCTGAGAATGCAGACCCTTGCCAGCGAAATACAACCGACTGGAGGGAAACCACCATCTAGTGGACCTATCCCTCCTGGAAGACCACCATCTTATGATGGACCTACTCGTCCTTGGGGATAGTCCCCTTTTCATGTTCTTCTCGGAGGCCAACCTCCCTTTGCCAGTCATACCTCGTTCATTAATCCACCATTGCCAGGGGGGAAACCTTCATCTGCTGGAAACCCTTCACAATCCTGGGGAGTATCTTATAGAGGCACATTTACCCAAACCCATGTTGGGGGGAACTCATATCATAACCCTCAAGGAGGAGTATCAAATATTGTTCCTTTCGGACCATCGTATGGACAACCTTATCCGGGCGGCATCCCAAACACCACCCGGAGTCCTCAAGGACAACAACCTTATCCTCCCAATGGGTCTAATGTGTACCCACCTCCAAGATCTACTTCTTACCCTCCTCAAGGGAAAAATGTTTATCCTCCTCATGGGCAAGAAAATCACCCGACTGATAATGCTCATAACCCACCGGTTTATGCAAATGTTTCACAACCATCATCAAATCCTACTTATCCTAGTCATATGTAGGAGGACCTACTGGTTACAATTATCCACCTAATCCAGTTTATGGTCCTACTGGTGTTCCTATGCCACACAAGTATCATCTGTAAATTAAATGACAACTACCTTTCCTTGCGACTATGGATCTCCCAGAATTGTCACGGTTAACCAATGATCCTATTTTTCATTCACCGGTTTGGCCAGTTATCCCAGCTAAACTTCCTTTCGATATTCCAAAATTTGATGGAAAATATGGAGAAGATCCAAATAACCATGTGATGACTTTCCATTTGTGGTGTTCATCAAACTCCCTCATGGATGATTCTATACATTTGTGTCTTGTCCAGTGAACACTTACTGGCTCTGCAACAAAGTGGTATATTGAACTACCACATGCTTCTTTTCATGATTTCAACTCCCTTTCCATGTCTTTCCTCACACACTTTCAACTACCTATTCGATATGAGATGGGTATTGAACTCTTGACCTCCCTTCGTCAAACTGACTCCATGAATATCTCTGACCATATTCATGAGTGGAGACAATGATGAAGGATGATCAAAGTAATCATTCCTGACATATTATTGGTGGAGTGGTTTACTAAATCACTTTTACCCCCGATCATTCGTGATGTCGCTATGGGTGGCACAGTCACCGAGGAAGAAATCATCGCTTGGGCTCAGTAATTAGATTTGGTTTATTCACAATCTGGTACTTTTTATGATTTGCTTCCAAATGTTGCTCGAGCTAATGCCGATCCATCTAAGCCATCATCGTCATCTCATGTGGACGGTGTTATCGGTTCCATCAAAACTCAATCTACTTTCTAGTAGACCACACTCTCCTCTATCTACCCCCAAAATCAGATCTCTGAGGTGAATGCAGTTCAATCTGCCCCTTCACAACAATCTGGAGGTAAGAAGAAGACAAAAAATAAATCAAAAAATACTAATAACAATGAACAACCAAAAAATCAAGCTCAAACACCTGCTACCGAAAAACAACCACAATAGAAACTGAAACTACCGTGTATCATTTGTGGTGATGATCACTACACTCGAGACTGTCCACATCATAATGAAGTGGCCAAACTTTTCCAGGGAAATTCACAACCCACTGTTCTTACTCAGCCTTTTCCACATCAACAATCCATGGTTTCTCAAACCCCCTCTCCTCGGGGTATTTCTAGCCATCCTCATGATGAGGACTAGAAAAGTTCACATATTTATATGTTTAATGTGATTAATTTGACCACTCTCTCTAAGACATACGACACACCAGGTAACCCTGACAAAGGAAAAGTCACTAACAGTACTGGTACTTTACCAGATCCATCACCATCCTCTGTTGGTTCTCCATCGGTTAATCCTCCATATGGACCACTTCATATTGAGAAACCTACATTCGACTCTATATTACACCCTCCTAAGAGCACTATCTATAAATCTACCTTTAATCCTAGTTCACGTGTCACCCAGAACTACAACATTGTTGAATATTTGGCTCACGCACTGTGTGTTATGTCTACGTTAGAAGTTCTACAACACTGCCCTAGTCAATGCAGAATGCTCTTGGCCACTATTTTCATTGTTGATCCTGAGTCATCCAACCATATCATGTTTAACCTAGACAATTATATGCCTCGACTCTCCCACCAACTTGCTTTCGAAGTTGATGTTGTTGTTCACAATCAACAAATCCACCGAACTATTATGGATGAGGGAGCCTCAACTTGTTTCATGTCTTTAGCATGTTGGAAAGGTTTAAAATCACCCACACTTAACAAATCCCCAACAATGTTGCGTGCATTCAATGGGTGAGGTTTTCATCCCCATGGGATTTTACAGTTCCTGCCCATTCAATTAGGTGGAAAAACTATCACTGTTGATGTCGAGGTGGTAGATTCTCCCCTCGATTAAAACTTGTTACTTGGAAGAAGTTGGTTTTATGTTATGACTATCGTTGCTTTTTCATTATTTTGATGTGTACAATTTCCTCATCAGGGCAAAATTGTCACTGTTGATCACTTATATTTTTGCACAACCCATGCTCATGCTCCTGCTACTGACAATATTCCGTTCTTGGGAGATCACAAGATCGTGTATGAAAGCATTGGTGCGGCTTGGTGAAATATTCTAGCCTTATGGGTACCTTCCCTACACCACTTCCACCGACTACACATCATATTGCTACCGTCGATATGATTTTGACCGTGGCTTATCAATCTTTGGAATCATCTGACCCTTGGATTGTACCTATTATGTCGAAATTCGATGCACTAGGTGACACCATGCCACTTAGTCCAACCAAAACATCATACATTGTTGTCCAATCTGCTTCTCCCTCTTCAGATGACCAAAATCTATTGGCACCTGACAATTATTTGATGCCATACTGGTTAAGTTCCTTGTCGTCTGCGATCGACTACATTTCCCCACTTTTTCCCTCTGCTGATCTTATTATGGAAATGTTGAGCATTGTCGAGCTACCTCAGGATGACAACCATCATCAATCCTCTTTACTTCCCCCTCGTGAAGAATTTGGGAAGATATACAATCTAGCTCCCCTCCTAATGTTGATTTTCCCTCATCTCCCATGCCTTCGACTTCTGATGATTTGGATCCGGTAGTTGACATGGTGATCTCTTCGGTAGGGCTATTGGAGAATGATCTCCTTACCCATGACAAGACCCTCGACATATATTCCTTCTAGAGTGATTTTCTTCCATCTAGTGAAGATCTCTTGGAATCCATGACCGAGTTTTGTCCCTTGACATGGTGTCCTTCCAGCACATTATTCTCTTGGAAGCGATGATCAAGAAGAGTCCATGAGCACAGTTTCTCTTCTGTGTAGCAAGATCGTTAAAAAATGAAACAGAGGTCGTGAGCATAGTTTCTCTTATCTTTGGCAAGCTCATTTAAAAATGAAATATAATCTTTGACCATAGTTTTCCTCTCTGTACCAAGCTCGTTAAAAAATAAAACAACAATCTAGGGATTGAACCCAGAGCCCTGAGCTTAGTTATTTTCCTGTGTCAAGCTCGTTAAAAAATGAAACACATCACCTCTTTTTAACCTTCATTTCATCCACTCTTATCCTTTTTCTCCATCTAGTAGATAAATTGGTGACAACGTCAAAGTCGATGAATGAATTGAAGCTTGGAGGGTATGTCTCCAGGATTTGATGATCATTCTGGAGTTAAGACACCAACTTTCAAGTTGGGGGCATACCGAGCTTAGTATTTGTTCTTTCTCATGCTCATAAATACATGAGAATGTAACCGAGCAAGCTTTTATCCCTTTTTCAGGCTCGCATGGTTACACGAAAAAGGAACACCTTGGAGTCATCTTTAAGCTCTTTTGAGACTCTCTAAACATGAAAAGATTGCCGAGTGATCTTTCTTCCTTTCCCACTCATTAAAAGGTTTGAAAGCGCATCTATCGAGTGATAATTTATCTCTTTTTTGGCCTTGTGAGACTAACATTATGAAAAATGAAAACATTGGAGTCATCTTTAAGTTTTTTTCAGACTCTCTAAATATGAAAAACCACCGAGTTTACCTTCTCTGGATTCGTTAAACAATTACACATTGAAGGGCTCATATGGGATCAAACACTTACTTCTTCTAGTTCGTTAAACAAAGGAACAAGGACTTACTAAAGGTGAGTCATATCGAGTATGTGTTACCCTCCACGAGCTCGTTAAATTAAAAAGAGGCACTCATCTATCTGGATGGGGGAAAATTGAAAGAAGCAAGCCAAGCAGTTTTTTGAGAACACTACCAGTAGCTCTTAGGGTCACCCTTGAACACAGAACTTTGTCTTTGCATGTATTTTAATCCACTAAACCTCTACACTAAGCCTATCCTTTGAGTTTCTTTTACTCCTTTGGGTCACCCGACGAAAGTCACATCATCCACTATAGCATCAACTTTTGGTCCATGTCAAGTTTCTGCTATTGTGCCTCAATGTTCAAGGGAAGTATCTGCCTTGGGAGTCAGCCATCACAAATATCCTGTTTCAATACCCATGTCAGTCCATGTTCATTTGATCTACTAATTACATCTCTGTGTCAGTTTCATTTCATTGATGGGGGATACATCAAGGCCCTCCTTTGATGAGTCTATTCTTGTTGACTTCAACACATTATCTAGGAGTTAGACTTAGAAACCAATTAGTACCTTGGGACCTGCATGCCTCAATGGTAGGCCTTCTCGCATCCGATAGTGGGTTTACATCATTGACCTCTGATCAAATGATTCCACAGATGTTCAAATTCAGATCATCTATTCAGATTTTTCGAAATGTACTAGAGTACCTTGGGAATCATTGACATCAATGGTGATTTCCCTCGCGCTTGTTAACGGTTTACCTCATTGATCGGTAATCAAGTGGTTTCTGCCATGTTCAACATCAGGACATCTATTCACATGGTTAGATTCATACTACATCAGGATCGGTAAGAAGACCTTGAATTGAGTTTTTCACTCTTATGTATACTTTTTCTAGGTTGCAAAGGAGTTCTTTTGAGCTATGACACATATATTGTTACATAGATCCACTTTGTATTGGTCGTGGCTATGTCTTTTCATAGTGTAGATCCATTGTGTATTCTTCATGGCTACGATCATTTTAGGTCATAGGAGTATAGATCCACATTGTATCTTCAGTGGATATACCATTTTGTCAATACAATTATGGATCCACGATGTATTTTATGGTGGCCATACCTAAAAAGCCGTTATCACTCAAGCATAGGTATGCCTGCCTTGGGTTTGAAACATGTCATAATATTTGTTTGATGGTTGTGTGCATCTTTTTCTAGTCTCTCTGTTTCCATACCCTTACTTGAAAAGGTCTACAAAGTACTTCAGTCATCATCGTCTTCTAACTTCATACTTTGGGGCGAAATCTGTTACATCTCAAAATTACTCACTTCAACTGTGTCGCAAGTGTCATCATTATCAGTGTTGTAAGTGTCACATCTTGTCCGCAAGTGTCACATATTGACCACAAGTGTTGCAAGTGTCGCAAACATCATATTGCCATATTTCTTATGTTGTTCCTCTAATGACATCATAAAGACACTTAAGACACCTCAAAGACTAGTTTTGAGGAAGAGAAATCAGTTGACAGGGAGTACAAACCTTTTGCCATTGAAAGAACCACTAAAAAATGGACTTTGGAGAGGAGTGCTCCCCTACCCATTGTCAAGGAGTTATGGCGCTCCCTGAGCCTCTTTGGGGAAGTGTTTGAGTGCTCTGTGTACCCTTTTGGGAGATCGCTACCCTTTTATGAGCAGGTTTTGGGTTTGTTGAGACAAATCAGGGAAGAATCCCTCAATTCCTAAAGGTGGTTGGATTCAAATAGATGGTCAAGGATTGATCTTAGGGAGGATCCTCAACTTATCCCAAAGATCTCTCAAGTGGTTGGACCTCTCCAAGGTTATATAAGCATGCCTCCTCATGGTGAAAGGGGGACAGATATTGACAATTACATCAAACTTATGATCTCATGAGTGAGATGTCATCAAAGAAATTAGTGTAGATTACTTGAGCAAAGGGGTTGGAAAAGAAGAACTGGAAGAAGCTATTGCACCTTCATCAAAGGATTTTAAGTACTTTTACTCGTTCTCATTAATAATCAATGCTTGGCATGTTTCTTTCAAACTTATGTTTGTTCCATATGAGTTTGTCTACAGTAGATGGATCTATATTTGAGATAATCTCAGTAGAGTAAGAAGTCCATTGTATCCTTATTTGTCCTACAGGACCTATCAGGGAGATCAAGATCGAATCTCAGCTAGGACTTTGCAAGGACAAATGTCGCTAATAAGGTACATATCTTTCTCCTTCTCTTTCATTTATTAGCTTGATTAGATGTAAATGGAATTCAATGTCCATGTTAATCACTTTTCTCTCTTGGCCTTAGGAGTCTAGAGACCAATAAGGAACCCACTTGTCTGTAGGGGGATTCACCTACAACAAGTTTAGGGAAAATTCTTGTCCATAGGCACCCTGCAAACACTAACATAGGGGGGAACATAGCGTACAAGGAACATAAAGGATATTTTGGATGCACAACCTTGCATCTTCCATTTTGGTTGTGAAATTACTATACATTTTTTTGTGTTAATAATTTTGGAATTTCTACATTGTAGTATTATTAAGTTCATAGTTTAACTTCGCAAGAGTAAAAAAAAAAAAAAAATTGTCATGCTTGCACACTTATTTGAGACCTGTCTCATTGGATTCCCCTTTTCATCCTCATTGTTTTGATACATATCATTTTGAACCCTTGATTTACCTAGAAGACCCATACCCTTCCCAACTTATTTATTTCCCACTTATCCCATTGGTTTTATCTTGTTTTAGTGATTGTAGTGGTATATACACTTATCTACTTTTTTGTACATGGACCCACCCCTCTTCCCCTCATGGCTCCAGACCGGCTAGAAGAAACCAATCAGAAATTGAATAATGAACTTACTTCCCTTTAGGCCCAAGTGAATACTAACATTCCTATAATTCATTCCAAAATGGACTACATCCAGGAATAGTTAGGTAGCCAAATTACTAAATTCAATTCTAGTCTCAAACAATTCATGAACAAATTCTAGGGTCCTTCCATCTATGACCCACCTATCTATATTGAGGATGTTGACTCCAACCGGCCTTTGCACTCTCATTCCAAATCCCTCCCTTATGACCCCCATCACCTAGAGTTGAGGTGAAAAAATTGATGGCTTAGATCCCATAGCCTGGATCGCTCAAATGGAACACTATTTCTCCATGCATGGCATTAATGATGAGTTGACCAAGATTTGTTACAAAATTATCTATTTGGATCTGAAATTATGGAAATAATTGAAATGGCATATAAATGGATTCCAATGGCATGTTTATTGGTCACATCTTGTTCCTAATATGTATGAACGCTTTGAAGAAAACACCCACAATTTAAGATGCTTGAAAAAAATGAAATAATATGGAACAGTGGAAGATTTTATAATTGCCTTTGAGCACTTGGATTTCCAAATCGAGGGCATGACAAATGATTTTTGTAGGGAATTATTTATTAGTGGCCTCAAGGATAAAATGATGCAGACACACAAAAAAAAATCCTAAGTCCGCTCACAGGATCATTCTATCTAGTTCGTGAGCTGAAGCGGCTCTTTCGACTCCTACTGGAATCGAACATGAATCGATCCATAGGTCCTTTTCTTTTCCCTCACGGCCCCGAACACGACCATGAACAATATCCCCACAGGAAATGTGATTTTGGGCTTCGGGGTTTCCTAATTCCCGATGACAAGAATCCTTTGTCTTCTCGATCTCTCGAACGCCGAATCTCTGAAATGCTGAAATACCTTTTTTGGAAACTAGCCCTAAGGGATAAGTATAGGCCCACATGACCACTCCACATAAAACCAAGGCTCTATTTCCAGGGTCGTGCAACCCAAGCGCTCAACCTCTCGTCCACTGGACCCCCGAAATGTCGATCCACGAAACGATGATGCACCAAAATGCTTTAATAGCCTTTAGCCCCATGGTTATCTTCTGGTCCATGTGACCACTATTTCATATGACCATAGTCCTATGTATTTCACGATTTTGGACTTTCCTATGCCGAAACGCATGGACACTTTATCCTTAGGATTCCTGATCCTCCGAATCCCGATTTCCTGAAATGGCTTCCCTTTCAGGATTTTTCCCAAAAGTCTATATTGTTGCCACGTGTCCCCTCAAGATGGATAGTCCACATTCATTTCACGATTTCATACTTTGCGGTTCCAAAATGCACGGATCTCCTATCCTCAGGATTCATGAAATTCTGAACCCCGATATGCCGATGGACTTTCCTATTGGGATTTTTTTTCCGAAGGCCTCGAATTTTTCCATGTGTCCCTTCAATATGGACGGTCCACATCCATTCCGCGATTTTGGGTTTTCAAACACCAAAATTCCTATGGGTTCTTTCCCTCAGAACTCTCGAAGTTCAGATTCTCGACCTCCAATATGACGAGATGATGTCAGTTGGCCCCACAATGGAGTTTTCCACCTTGTCGGGGTTTCAAACTTCACGGTTCCAAAATGTGCATGCTTCTTGTCTTCAGGATTCACAAAAAGCTAAATCCTGAAATTTCGATGGATTCTGATCTCTGCCACGTGTCTCAACCGATGGATGATTCAGATCTGTTTCGAGGTTTTCACTGTGGAGATTCCCGATCTCCTATCCTCGAGACTTCCAAAATCCCAATTGATGAAATCCTGATGACAAATTCCTGTCGGGACTTCACTCCCCTGTTCACGAAGGCTTAACTCCCTCACAACTTTGGTCATATTTGACGGCTGACGGGTATTCTAAGAAAGATCCAACGGTTCAGATCCATCCTCCTTGTGCACTCATTCTGCTACTCCCAGACGTGAAACTCTTAATGGTCCAGATCCTTTCAGCAGATCTGACGGTAGTTGTTGGTCCTCCCGAGATTTGGGACTTTCTTCCGATGCTTGGAAGATTTATCCAAGACCAAGGGCCTTGACCTTTGCCTTTCCTCTGTGAGCTCCATAATTTCGAGCCCTCGCCTGCGCGTATGAAAACGTTGTCTCTTCTCAACTTTATAGACTCTGAACTCCTCCAAAGAGTTCTTCGACCTCTGTGCTCCTTGTAGCTATGGTTCTATGCACTAAAATCACTACTCCTCCTGAGCTTATCCTTCAAATCCTCAAAGGATTTTGACGTTTTCACTCCTGCAGAGTCTTCGCACACTAAAGTGCTATCTCTTCTGAGCTTCTCCAAATACTTAGACCCCTAAGGGATTTTATCCTTCTTATTTTCTCCTGCAGATGGAGAATTTGAATGCCCTCCTGGCTATCCTTCACTCAAGCAACCTCTTGTTGAATCCTTTAGGGTCTTTAGCAACACTACTAATATCCCTCAGTGGATTCTTCCTCCAAAATAAAGAACTCAATAAAGTTCTCTTCTTGTGCCTGTCTGCACACTGTCTCAATGCCCACCTAGCAAAGTATTTCCGCATAGAACACCTAACAGTTTGGTCCTCTCCTGTGCACCCAATGCACCTAATCAGTGCACTCATGGCAGAGCTCTACAGAAATCATAAGAGTTTTTGTCTACAAATGTGTTCTTCTCCACAGCCTTGTCCCCTGAGGTATTCAACAACCTCACAAGTATTTCTTTCGAGTTGTTGATTTCAACTTCTGTGCCCACCTGACACACCTCTGTCTAACTCTGTAGTGTTAAGAAATTCACCCTCTATGCATGGCTATCAAAACCCGTAGTTTTCTATCACACCGTCCAGGTGTGAAGCCTCAAATACCTCTCAATCTTGAAGAAAAAACAACTCTTTCAAATTCATAAACATAACATACATTCACAGCATATAAAGAACACTCACAGACATCCATTTAACATAGAAGTGTGCAGGAAAAAATGATGTTCATATTTAAAATGGCAGATGCCTATTTGTACTAGGTGTTCCTGAGCATGGCCTGTAACAAGGTCTCAAATCCTTCTCTTCTGCTTTCTACTCAGAGACTCTAACTCCTACCCTCTACCAACTCCTCTCTCTCATTCTTCTACCCTTATCAAAATGAGATCAAAATTGATCTTTTACACGAGGGGCTCTTCAAGCTCTTCCCTCCAATCTACCTACCCTATTCAATTACATTGAACGGGTTGTCTAGTCCATAAATTGGATCTAGATCTCAGCCTTACAAGAATTAATCCTACCAACTCTAATGCCAGCACAAAGGCACAACTCCATGGATCAACAACCTACAACAATAATTACATTCAAATTAAAAATTGAAGATGAAGGTTGCCTCTCTTCAGCCTTGAATGCATGCACTGACGTGGTTGGTTGGCTAGCTAACTGACACAGAGAGATGCTCCTGCATCATACTCCTCTGCTGCAAAAATTCATGAGCTCTTGCTCATGAATTTCCTATCTCAGCTGTTGAAATCCTCTTGGATCCCATATAAATTTCTGGAGATGTTCATCTGCTCCATGTCCCTGTTGCTGCTGTTGTTGCTTCTACACTGCTACGGTTGCTTCTTTCCTTCTTCTCAGCCTCTCCTTGTTGACAGTCTCTACTGACCGGATCATCAGCTCCCTGATCATGTCGATCACTTCATCCAGCTGCTCCAATGGCTGGCCCTGTTCATGCAGTCTCCCCAGCTGCAAAAATTTTCTGCAAATGGGCAGATCACTGTGATCTCCCATGCCCTCTTCATCTTCTACCAACTTCACTTGTTGGATGTGCACACTCTGCACCTTCAACCTTCTCTCCAGGGCTTCAATCTATTCATATAGATCAACAAAGCTAATGTTGTTTTCCTCTTCCTCTTCTTCTTCTGCAAACTCACAGGTTGCAGTCTTTTCAGTCTCCTGGCTAAAAATATTGAGCCACTCCTCAGAATGCTCATTTTCTTCTTCTGCTTGGGCAGTCTCAAACACCTGTTCCAAGTCTTCTTTCCTGACAGTCTCAGCTGGCTGTCTTTCTTCTACTGTTGTTGCTTCATCTGCAACACAGACTTCTGCCTCCTCTAATCTAAGTGGTAGGGGTATTTCAATTTCCCCCAATCATCAGAATATTTCTTCGATCTTCCTCCTTTTTGAGCTGCATCTACTGATCCAAACTCACCTCTGAGTTTATGAGACTCTCAATAGTCTCATCTATTCATCCCTTCCCACCTGGCAATATGGGATTTTCCTGCTGCTTTCTTGGTAGACTATGAGATCAACCGATCCCATCTTCATCAACACCCCTTGCTGAATTGAACTTACCTCCGAGTCCATGAGACTTTTAGACAATCTCATATTCTTATCTCTACCCACCTGGCAATTTTGAATTTCCTCTCTGCCCTCCTGGTAGTTCTTGAGATCTTCAACTGATCCCATTTCATTCTCTTCACTGAGAATTTTTCCAATCTCTGGTTCACATATCTGAACCATCTCCTCAGGTCCATCAAGCTTTTCATCATGCCTCAACCATCCTCTTAACAACTTATGTTGTCTTCTAGCCATCAACTCCTTGACTGGCCATTTTACCTTCGGCTTCCTCATGGGCCATTCATATACCCATCTTGGCTTGGCTTTCTGCTGCATCCGCAGTTCAAGCTCTTCCATTCTTGCCCTGATGTCAGAAAGTTCTTTCCCCCTTTCGACTGTGCTCATCAACTCTAGGATTTTCTTTCCAACATATCTTCAGCCTTCAGTAGCCATGTTGTTGTCTTCGTCTGCCCTCCTAGCAAATCTATTGCTCACTCCTGCAAACCTGAGTGCCTCAGCCTCTTCCTACAGTCTTGTTGATTGTATTCTCGATTACTGCCTACCCATAAACAATCACCACAAAGTCTTCAACAAACCTGTCTTATTTTACCTTCTCCTCACTTCCCTTGCCTGAAATCTATAGACAATATTCAAGCTCTGATACCACTTGACGTAGACATAAAAAAAAAAAAAATCCTAAGTCTCCTCACAGGATTGTTCTGTCTAGTTGATGAGCCGAAGCGGCTCTTTCGAATCCTACTAGAATTGAACATGAATCGATCCACATGTCCTTTTCTTTTCCCTCATGGCCCCAAACATGACCATGAACAATTTCCCCATAGGAAATGTGATTTTTGGCTTCGAGGTTTCCTAATTCCTGATGACAAAAATCCTCTGTCTTCTCAACCTCCCAAACACCGAATATCCGAAATGTTGAAACACCTTTTTCGGTGACTAGCCCTAAGGGCTAAGTCTTGGCCCACACGACCACTGCACATAAAACGATGCCTCTATTTCTGGGGTCATGCAACCTAAGTTCTCAACCTCTCGTCCACTGGACCCCTGAAATGTTGATCCACGAAACGTCAATGCATCGAAACGCTTTAATAGCCTTTAAGCCCATGGCTATCTCCTAGTCCATGTGACCACTATTTCATATGACCACAATCCTATGTCTTTCGTGATTTTGAGCTTTCCAATTCTGCAACGCATGGACACTTTTTCCTTAGGATTCCCAATCCTCTGAATCCCGATTTCTTGAAATGGCTTCCCTTTCAGGATTTTCCCCGAAAGTATAGATTGTTCCCATGTGTCCCCTCAAGATGGATGGTCCAAATTCATTTCATGATTTCATACTTCGCAGTTCTGAAATGCACGGATCTCCTATCCTCAGGATTCATGAAATGTCGAACCCAGATATGCCGATGGACTTTCCTATCGGGATTTTTTTTCCAAAGGCCTCAATTTATGCCACATGTCCCTTCAAGATGGAAAGTCCACATCCTTTCCATGATTTCGGGTTTTAAAACACTGAAATGCCTATGGGTTCTTTCCCTCGGAAATCGTGAAGTTCCAATTCTCAACCTCCGATATAACAAGATGACTTCAGTTGGCCCCACAACGGAGCTTTCCACCTTATCGGGGTTTCGGACTTCGCGGTTCCAAAATGTGCGTGCTTCTTGTCTTCAGTATTCATGAAAAGCCAAATCCTGAAATGTCGATGGCTCCCAATATCCTCCACATGTCCCAACCGATGGACAACTTAGATCTATTTCAAGGTTTTCACTGTGGAGATTCCCGATCTCCTGTCCTCAAGACTTCCAAAATCTCGATTGCCAAAATCTCGATGAAAAATTCCTGTCAGGACTTCACTCCCCTGTTCATGAAGGCTTAACTCCCTCACAACTCTGGTTAGATCCGATGGCTGACGAGTATTCTAAGAAATATCTGATGGTTCATATCCATCCTCCTTGTGCACTCCTCCTACTGCTCCCGGACGTGAAACTCTCAACGGTCCAGATCCTTTTGGCATATTTGACGGCAGCTGTTGCTCCTCCCGAGCTCTGGCGCTTTTTTCTAATGCTTGGAAGATTTCTCCAAGACAAAGGGTATCGACCTTTTCCTTTCCTCTGCGAGCTCCACAATTTTGAGCCCTCACCTACACATATGAAAACGTTGTCTCTCTTGAGATTTATAGACTCTGAGCTCTTCCAAAGAGTTCTTCGACCTCTGCAATCCTTGTGGCTATGGTTCTGTGCACTGAAAGCACTACTCCTCTTGAGCTTATCCTTCGAATCCTCAAAGGATTTTGACGTCTGCACTCCTGCAGAGTCTTCGCATACTAAAGTTCTATCTCTTCTAAGCTTCTCCAAATACTCAAACCCCTAAGGGATTTTATCCTTCTTCCTTTATCCTGCAGATGGAGAATTTGGATGCCCTCCTAGCTATCCTTCACTCAAGCAACCTCTTGCTTAATCCTTTAGGGTGTTCAGAAACACTGCTAAGATCCCTCAGTGGATTCTTCTTCCAAAATAAAGAACTCAACAAAGTTCTCTTCTTGTGTCTGTCTACACACTGTCTCAATGCCCACATGGTAGCGTATTTCCGCACAAAACACCTAACAATTCAGTCCTCTTCTGTGCACCCAATGCACCTTCTCAATGCCCTCCTGGCAGAGCTCTATATAACTCATAAGAGTTTCTGTCTACAACTGTGTTCTTCTCCACAGCCTTTCCCCCTGAGGTATTCAACAACCTCACAGGTCTTTATTCTGAGTTATTGATTTCAACTTCTGTGCCCACCTGGTACACCTCTGTCTGACTCCGTAGAGTTCATAAATGCAGCCTCTGTGCATGGCTATCAGAACCCACAACGTTCTGTCACACCCTCCTGGTGTGAAGCCTCAAAGACCTCTCAATATTGAAGCCAAAACAACTCCTGCAAATGCATAAACATAACATACATTCACATCATATAAAGAACACTCACATACATCCATTTAACACAAAAGTGTGTAGGAAAAATTGTTGTTCGTATTTAAAATGGCAGATGCCTATTTGTACAAGGTGTTCATGAGCACGGGTTGTAACAAGGTCTCGGCTCCTTCTCTTCTTATCTCTACTCACAAACTCTAACTCTTACCCTCTACCAACTCCTCTCTCTCATTCTTCTACCCTTATCAAAATGAGATCGAAATTGATCTTTTACATGAGGGGCTCTTCGAGCTCTTCCCTCCAATCTACATACCCTATTCAATTACATTGAATGGGTTGTCTAGTCCACAAATCTGATCTAGATCTTAGCCTTACAAGCATTAAGCCTACCAACTCTAATGCCTGCACAAAGGCACAGCTCCATGGCTCAACAACCTACAACATTAATTACATTCAAATTCAAAATTGAAGATGAAAGTTGCACCTGTCTTCAGCCTTGAATGCATGCACTGATGTGGCTGGCTGGCTGGATGACTGACATGGAGAGATGCTCTTGCATCATAAAATCAGAGCTTAGGTCATAATGGCTTGTCCACAGATGTGGTTGGAAGAAAGTAAAAATGCCAAGGAGACACAACAGGTCATCTTGGATGTTTATGATGATTGTGTTGAGTTTTCCCCTGAATCTGAGCTACCCAAAATATACAATATTTCTCCACCCTCTGATCCTCCTAAAGTTGAGACACTAATTTTGTTGAATTCTCTCACTGGTTTTTCTTCTCCCCAAACCCTCAAATTGATTGGTTACATTTAGTGCATGGAAGTCATCATCTTTGTTAACAATGGAAGCACTCATAATTTGATTCATCGTCACCTTTCTCAAGAAGTCAATTGCTATATATGTGTAGTCAATAATTTTAAAATCATGATTTTCTATGGTCGTTCCATGAAATATGGGGGGCGTTGTGAAAATGTGCACCTACAAATTGGTTAGTATAACCTGAAATATCACATGTTTGCTATTGACATTTGTGGTTGTGACATTATTCTTGGTGTTAAATGGTTACGCACTCTCGGCCCCGTAGCTGTGGATTTTAAGGATTTAACCATGCAATTCTAATATGAATTAGAACAATATAAATTCCAAGGAATTACATCAAGGCCCGTGAAGATCATCAGTTCCCACCGCATGGAAAAGTTACTCAAAAAAGGTCATTTTGGCATCATTTCCCAACTCCATTTTATTCAAACAGTTTATGCACCCCTGATCTAGCCCAACATTCAAGCTATCATTTCCTTCCATCTGACTATTTTCCAAACTCCCGATGGCCTTCTTCCCTCCCTTGGATACCATGACCATTCCATTCCTTGAATATCTAGAATTCTTCCTCCCAATGTTCACCCTTATCATTATCACTTTTCTCAAAAAAATGAAATTGAGAAAATTATCCAAGAATTGTTAGAAGTGGGTGTTATCTGTCCCAGTACCAGAAACTATTCTTCACCCTATTGTCATGGTCCTCAAGAAGGAAGGCACTTGGGGCATGTGTTTTGATTTTTGTTCCCTTAAGAAGCTTACCATCAAGGACACATTTCCCATTCCTATCATAGATTGCATTTTTTATGAACTCAATGGGGCTCAATACTTTATGAAACTTGACCTTTGTTCAGGCTACCACTAGATACTTATGAAAGAGAAAGACACCCCCAAGACTAAATTTCACACTCATGAGGGCCAATATTAGTTCTTGGTCATGCCCTTTGTTCTCTATAATTCCCCCTCCACTTTTCAAATTCTCATGAATCGTGTCTTTCGTCCTTTCCTCTATCACTTTGTGTTAGTTTTCTTTGATGATATTATGATCTATATTAAAATGTGGCTAGCCCATCTCACCCATGTAAATCAAGTTCTCCATCTCCTCTCTAAGAACCGACTTTTCATCAAATAGTCTAAATATATTTTTGGCACCTCTGAAGTTGAGTACTTGGGTCATATTGTTGGCAAGGATGGTGTAAGGGTGGATCCGAAGAAAATTTAACCTATGAAGAATTGGCCTCACCCTTAAACTATTAAAATTCTTCACAGTTTCTCGTGTTTAACGAGATATTATCGCAAGTTTGCTCAGTATTATGGAAAAATTATGACTCCTCTCAAAGCTCTCCTTAAAAATAATTCTTTAAGTTAGACTCCAATAGCTAACCAATCCTTCCAAGCCTTGAAAGAAGCTATTTGCACTACTCATGTACTATCCCTACTTAACTTCACCAAGACCTTTGATCTGGAATGTGATGCATCAGGGTTAGGAATTGGGGAAATCCTCATGCAATAAGGAATACCATTGAATTTCACTAACAAAGAGCGTTTGGACTAACATTTGGGCCAATCGATTTATGAAAAAGAAATGTTTGCTATTTTTCACTGAGTGGATCTCTAGTGCCCTTATCTATTCGAACCATGCTTCCAAATTAAAATGGATCATCAAATCCTCAAGTACTTCCTGGAACAACGAATTTCATCCCAAAGCAACAAAAATGGGTGACCAAGTTATTTGGATATGAATATGAGATTGTGTATAAGAAGGGAAAAGAAAATGTTGTGTCTGATGGTATTTCCAAGAAATATGAAGAAAACGAGTCCCTATTTTCGCTCTCAATCATTGTTTCAGATTGAATTTAGTCTATTAGAAAGGAATGGTTGCAAGACCCAAAAATTTCCAGCCTAATCCAAAAACTTCAAAAGGATCCCCAAGTTGTTCTAGGGTAATCTTGGCATAATGAAGATTTTTTATATGATTTTTTCTTGTATTTAAGAAAACAGTCATAAATTAAATCTAAGGTGCTCTATAAGTTTCATGCTTCACCTACAGTGGGCCATTCATGTTTTACCAAAAGTTATGAATGGGTCAAACAATATTTCTTCTAGGATGGTATGAAACATGACATCTGTACCTTTTTGTCTGAATGTGATACATGTCAAAGCAATAAGGGAGAGATTGTCAAACCCCCTAATACAATCCACCAGCTTCTACTTCCACCTACTATTTGGACATATATTTTTATGGATCTCATCATTGGCTTACCCAAATCAGGAAATAAGTCATTCATCACGGCCATAGTGGATCGTCTTTCCAAAAATGCTCATTTACGTTCTCTTCAACACCCATTCACACCATCCACGGTGGCTCAAATTTTTATGGATAATATCTACAAACTCCATGGAATGCATGTTTCTATTGTTTCTATTCGTGATGCCACTTTTACCAGCAATTTTTGGCAAGAACTATTCATGCTCCAGGGAACTCAATTGCATCTCATCACAACCTATCATCCCTAGACCAATGGCCAAACAGAAGTGATCAAAAATTGTTTAGAAACATGTTTGAGGTGTTTTGCGTCTAAGAAGCAACACCAGTGAGTTTGGTGGTTAACCCTAGCTAAATGGTGGTATACCACCTCTTACCATACTTCCACTCACATGACTCCTTTTGAAGCGCTCTATCGACAAAATACCCTATTGGTACTCCCATACATGTTAGGTGTCTCCAAGGTTCAGGAGGTTGACCGCAATCTTATCGTGTACATGAAAATTATTCATACTCTCAAAAAACATTTGCCAATGGCTCAAAACCATATGAAGCAAAAAGTAGAACATGGTAGTTTTGAACGTCATATTCTAAATGGAATCAGATGTTTCTCTATCTCCAACCATACAGGTAGACATCACTCAAAGCTCAACAATGTCAGAAACTTGCACCAAAATGTTATGGTCCTTACACTATTCTCAAATGTGTGGGGCTAGTGGAATATCAGTTAGCTTTGTCTAGTCACTCCAAGCTACATTATGTTTTTCATGTCTCATGCCTAAAGAAAGTGATTTTCATGAAATGACAGAACCAGACCAACCTACCATATTTGGATGAAAAAGGTTCCATTTGGTTGTAGACACAAGCAGTATTGGACAAACGAGAGCATCCTCTCCATCAGTGCACCATCTAAGAAGTTTTGGTTCACTGGAAGGATACTCCACCAGAATATTCCACCTAGGAACCGAATACCATTCTGTAGGAATTTACTCATCTAAAACCTTGAGGACAAGGCTTTTTTTCAAGGGGGAGGGCATGTTAGGGACCTAACCCCTCATGTAGATAGAATAATATATTCTCCATGTAATAAAGGATAACATTAGTTAATAAGGAATAAATATATTTTCTATGTAATAAAGGACAACATTAGTTAATAAGGAAAAAATATATTTTCCATGTAATAAAGGACAACATTAGTTCATAAGTCCTATTTAATAAATGTGAACAAGTGAATGTAAGAAGACCTAATAGAAGCTTTTTCTTCTAGAAATATCTCTGTGTAGAATTTTCTTTAGAAAATAGCACTACTACATATGACGAAATTTTCCACAAGTTTCCGTTGGTATTGCCACACATATCTGTCGCACTTTCCACGAAAGCAAAGACTATTTTTAGGGGAACTTTTTTCATCGCTATATCCACAAACCAGGTTTTCGTGGAAATAAAGACGACATAAGGCTGCCACATGTCATCATTCTCAATATAGGCTTACCTTCAAAAGCATGGAAATAACGACAAAACATCGTCACAATAGGGATGAAAAATCATTCCAAAGTAAGAAACTAACCAACAACGTATGACGCAGATGCCATATGTGCGACGAAAAAGCATGGAAAGTTGTGACGAACTTTCATCGCTATTTCCATGAAAATGCTTGACTCACCAACAGTTTATGACATAGATGCTATATGCGCGATGAAAAAGCGTGGAACATTGCAAGGAACTTTCGTCGCTATTGCCACAAAAATCCTTGGTAGAGTAAAACTCATTTTTGTATTGCGACGAACTTTCTTCACTATTGCCATGAAAATTCTTGGTATAGTAAAAACGTTTGCATGGAACTTTTGTCGTTATTGCCACGCCTCCTATAGGTTTTAAAAAAAAATCCACATGAGAATCTACATGAAGAGTTGGAATTAGTTGTAGAGAAGAAAATTTTTATAGTTGATAAGCTAGTCCCTTACACTACTAGACTCTAGAGATAGCTATTGGCTAACCATTGTATCTACCCTATGATATATCTGTATAAAACTCACCTACTTGATAATGATGAATCTTGGCAAATTTTCCAAGATGATAGGGACATTTGTTGTTTTTTTCTTATTGAGAGCAAGTTCATACTCTAATGTCATTCTCATAGACAAAAAAAAAATTCCCAAGGGCTTACTACCTTTGGATATTCCTTTTCCCTAAGTGATGTTGGGAGTAAGAACACATCCTACCAAGAGGCTTCAAAGATAAAGGTATCATACACTATCCTTATGAATATTGGTGCAGAGGATGACCCTAAAACTTTGTCTATAAGCGCTAATTGTTTCAAGTTAGAAAAGAAAAATAATATTACTTTATTCCTTGAATTCAGGGATGTCTTTGTTTATTCATATGATGACTTTTGTGGTTTTCACTTGATAATTATCCATCATGCTATTACTATAAAATAAAACACTATTCCTATTTGGCAAAGACAACAACTAGTTACTCTAGCCTTTGACGCCACTATTAGGAGGGAAGTTGGCAAGATGCTCAATGAAAATATCATAATTGGTTCTATATTCAGTCCCACCACTGACATCCACAGATCCATTTCATTGAGTTGACCTTGTATCTAGAGAGGAATATTCTTCTTCAAAAGCATAGGTAAGGTCATAAGAAATAGAGGTGGTTTAATCCATTGACTTAGAAGCACTTAACTAGGTAAATACAACACCATTATCAAGAGAGGATAGATAGGTAGTTGAGTCATGGGCTTCTTCTTTAGTAGAAGAGAAAAATAAAAAGGAAAAAGAAGAAATAGGAAAATTAAACCAAAAGCAACAAAGGTGGAAGTAGAAGAAGGAGAGATAATTATTGAATTATGTGTCAAGTACTCTGAGTGGGTTTCTAACTTGGTCCTAATTCACGAAATGAATGGGTACATTTGACTATGTTTATACTTTCACACCCTTAACAAGAGTGAAGGATAACCTTATTCTCCCCAACATGCAACTAATCCTGCAACAAGTTGTAGGATCCCAAATGATGTCTCTGCTTGATGGATTCTTAGGCTATGATCAAATTCACCTCAAGTGAGAAGATCATTATAAAACCACCTTCACTACTCAGTGGGGCACCTTCACTTTTGAATGCATGACCATTTTTCTAATCAATGCAGGTGCCAGTTTTTAGAGAGATACACACATAACATTCAATGAATTAATTGGTATGAATGTTTAGGTTTACCTCAATGACCATACTATTCATTCCAAGCTATCAGGAGATACTTTTAATCACCCAAGGAAACTATTTCCATGTTGCAGAAAGTATGATATTTTCTTGAATCTAGCTAAGTCTATATTTGGTGTCTCATGGGGGAAATTACTTGGCCATATTTTTAAAGATTCTAGCATTAGTATTGACCTAGAAAGGGTTTGTGTGATTCAAAACCTTCCTCCACCTACCACAAATAAGGACATGCATTCCTTTATGGGAAAAATCAATTTTGTTAGAAGGTTTATACATGAGTTTTCTAGTATGGTCAAGCCAATTCATAATCTGCATAAAAAGGAACATGAATATTTTTGGTCTCAAGACACTGAGAGAGGTTTGGTGGATATCAAAAAGGCCATTTTTGCACCTATTCTTTCTCAACTTGATTTTATAAAAGATTTTGTCATATACAGTACTATAGAGAAAGCTAGCTTAGCTATCCTGTTACAAAAAGATGACTTGGGTTCAAAACAATCAATTGATTTCATGATCTTAAGCATAGCGTGGCGATCCTAATGAAGATTCCAATAGTGATGATGACTCTTTATCTGCTTGATTTGTTGTTGATTGTGAGAATGTATATGTCACTGATCATCCTTAGTATCATGATATTGTCTGTTACTTACATAATGAACACTTCCTTCCCAACATTGAAAGTCACAAAAGGAGATTGAGATTAAAATCCTCAAATTATGTCATATTGTGTATCTTATTGTTCTGTAGGTTTATAGATGACATACTTTTGTATTGTGTAGAAAAATAGATATCTTAAAGCATGTTGATAGTTGTTCACTATATGGCTGCTCAACCCTTTCACATTCGTGGCCATTTTGTTTCCAAGGAGATTGCAAACAAAATCATCCAGATTGGTCAATAGTGTCCCTCTCTTTTCAAATATTGTTACTATTTTGTGCAATCTTCCAAGATATGCTAGAATACGATGGGAAGATAGTAACTTTCTACCATGCCCTTAAATCTTGTTCTTATTTATTTCCTTTTGCTATGGGGTCTACACTTCATTGGCTCAATTAACCCACCATCTTCTATTCGCCATGTTTTTATCCTCATAGCCATTGATTTCTTTACCAAGGGTGTGAAATTTTTCCACTAGAAAATTATAAGGTTGAATAGGTAATTTCCTTCCTAGAAGTCAATATTTTTTCACAACTTATCCTTCCATTGGAAATTATTTATGATAATTTAATTTTCTTTCATTTATGGGAAGTTGACTAATTTTTGTAGCAATTTTGGGGTTAAGCATTGAACCTCATCTACTTATTATGCCCAAGGAAATGGCCAAGTAGAATCCATGAACAAAACATTGATTAAAATATTAAAGAAGAACGTGGGAAAGAGAAACACTACCAATCACACATTCAACTCTTGTATGCTCTATAGGTTGCCTACACCATAATGAAAATCCTTTCTAGGTGTTGTATGGTTAAGAGGCTATGATGCATGTAGAACCTTAACTAGCCTCCTTTCCTCTTGTTTTTCAATTCGAAGAATTAAACTCCTCCGAACTCTCCCAAATATTCTACAACAAAGAGAACATTCCCTTACCAACATGAAACATAATAGTAAATGGTGAATAATTTATTTGATAAGAAATCTAAATTTGTATTTTTTGATGTGGGGCATAAGGCTTTACTATGGGATTTTGCTCATTCTTGTAAGGGTAAACACACAAGGTTTCAAAAAGTTTGGATTGGAGCTTACATAGTTTCCTATGTCATTGGAACTAATGTGTATTTGTGTAAGGATGAACATGTTAGAATCTATTCATTTTATACCAATGGGTCTCATTTGAAACGCTATATCGATCTAGACCTAGAGGTACTGAATCATTAAATAAACAATAAATCGCTAGTTTACGTTTTGTTTTATTGCTTTCTAAAACCAGTCTGCTTAGGTACACACTCCTTCATCATAACACAATATTTCTCGAACTCTACGATGTGGTATGGTCACTTACCCTATCCTGGTGCTTTGGTTCTTCGTGCCAAGTCTGTACCTACTCTCCTCAAGAGTGCGTGCCCAAACACTTTTCACAAGATGTAACTCTCCTCACAACTCATTCCATCAATTAGCAATATTTCCCACCACTAACTTGGTACCAACCATCCTCCAAGTTATACATCCAAAGATATATATGTGACAAACCAATCCACCTCACCAAAATGTTCACCAATATGCACCATAAATTGCCTCTGTGATGCACCTCAACACTATTGTCATCACCGAATAGCTTGATACCAACTACTCACTAGAATTTTCACCAAAGTCCATGTCGAATAGGTTATGATACCAACAATCATGAAGGTGAAGGTGGTGAATAGATTCCCAAACAATATTCAAAGTTATCTCTAATAACAAATGTCACAACCCCTGTGGAGACCTGCCTGAGATGCTAAGCCTCGTCCTCTCTTCAGGACATGTGGCACTACAACAATTCTCACTTGGCAACTTGGAAACACCAAGGATACTTCACCTATACTACACCTCTTCACCTAGAGCACACCCATACTTCTTTCTAGGCTACAGGTGAGTCACAGACTCATTCTATGGGACTCACTTGTATACTTAGATAATTTGGAATCACTATCAACACTTATTCATTTATGCATACAATCACGAAACATGTGAAAAAAGAGAAAACTTGTGAAACATACAAGAGACATAGATACATAGTGTGGGTAGTGCCGGTAGTGCCTAACACCTAGCTTGTCTTATTATGTGAAATCGAGTTACAATATGAGCACTACTGACTCGATTCATAATCCTTGGGTAGATTCATGCAACTCGCCTCACATAACCAAGACAAAACACTCATACATAGATTTTCTTCACTAGAGTTCACTATAGCAAAGTTCATGACATCCTTCACTATTTCATTCTCAGCATAATCTGAATCATGGTTGGAAAACATGAACCTATTCTTTTCTCTATGAAATCACTATAGGTAATAATAAGGTTGGGTTGGCCATCTAATAGTTTAAATAAAGTACCTTACTGTGGTGAACTCTAGAACCAAAATTTGGGTGGAGTACTTTTTCTATGACATAGGAGTAATTTGAGGAACAATTTCATAATAAGTGTTTTCGAAGAGTATTTGGAGTGAAATTTGAATTCCATGTTCCCATAATCTTAAAAGGTATAGCATTGATATTTATAAAAATTATTTAAAAAAAACATGGTTGCCACAAACTATCATTCAAGGTGATAAGAGTATGATAGTGCAAAGAAGTTTTCTACAAATTCAAGTTAATATTTTAAGTGTTTTGCGAGGAAGAGTGAGCTACCGAATGCAAGAACTAAGAAATAAAAATTAATTATACAAAGTAAACAAAAACATCCACTTAAAAAATAAAATCTCAAAAGATTATTCAGAAGAAAAACTCTTGTATGGGTCAAATAGAATAAGGGTCGATTAGCATGAAATGAAAGAAATAGTACAAATGGTTCCACCTAATATTTTATATATGCATGTTCCTCCAAGAAGTTGCTTAGTTTATGCCAAGTAAATATATGTGAATTCATAATGACCATGTGTTTATTCCTCCTGAGTTCAAGTAGAAGAATAAATATGAATCTAAAAACAACGAGGAGGCTTAGGAACTTCTAAAGCCCAACCACAACTGGTTTTGATTGATGGAACCCCTACCTTCCATATGGAAGAAAACAATCATCTCATGAAAAAAAAAATTAAATGAAATATAATGTCTTATGATGAAAAATTATTTTGATGCATCTTAAGATGGAGCTTGGATTGAAAACTAAGTTTCCCGTAAAGTCATATTCTATGGAATAAAATGTTTCCTCATGATGAAAACCTTTGTGAGTCACCACTAGGTATAACAAAACTAAAAACCAAAAATGGAAGTCTATGCTGAGAAAAAATATTAGAAAAAGGAAAAATTATCCTAATGATTCCCCTCTACATGATTTCAAATACATTATACCTTATTTATGCCTATTTAACTTTCTTTTATGGCATTATATAAGTATCAAGGATCCAACTACAAGTTTCAAGAAATAGGATAAGAATCAACCATATATTCCTCAATAGCATAGACTTACAAAAATTGTCGAGCTCGGTAACTCTAGGATAGCTCATACCATCTACACAACATCTTGATGGATGATCTTCAACATAGAGGTTGAGTGACATAGGGAAAAAAAACAATGGATCACACAACTGTCAAAATCAAGTTTTGTAAAGAATGTCACTTCCACTAAGATATTTGATATAGAATCCATTCAATAGAATGTCTGAGTACATTTAAAATAAGGATGTCATCTATAATGTTGTTAGAGATTTGCATCAATACTATAGTCATGACTATTATTCAAGCTAAATCTATGATATTAAACAGTGCATAATCTAGAGTAAGTTATGTTGGGTCTCATTAAATTAAATCATCATTTATTAGGCAATCCGATTTCATCGAGTTTTCATGGTAGAACTAGGGATTCCAGAGATCTTTTCGATAGTTAGATATAAAGATTCAACATCCATCCATTATACTCACAAGATTATTCCAAAAAAATTATGGCTGCCAATATTTCAAGAACTCTACAAGAGGTTACTATCCCAAGTAACTCATAAATGGATAAAACATCACTCCAGTATACTAATTATCAATAAGATGAATAAAAAGGAACCGATCAAAATAAAGAATTCTCCAAAAATTTAAGGTATCATTTTTATAGGTTCGCTACAAGTTCAAGATAATGTACATTGTAAGACCAATTCCACTATCAAAAGACAATGTAAATTACTTAACAGTTTTAGGATAAGAAGGAGACTTCAAAGGTATTAACTTGATATCATATAAACCCTCACCTGTTTCAATAACTACAAGGACTTCAATGCAAAAAAAAATATTACTACTCAAAATTACATCCTTCTATCACAATCAGAATGCCAAAATATACACATTGTCATATTGCTACAAAGTTCCTAGCCTACATCCTCCTTTTTCTAGCGGTGTACATTCTACTGCAAACTTCAACACCTACAAGTATGCTACCAATGCAAATTCCTAAGCAGAAAATAGGCCTAGCTACATAGTTTGCTAAAAATAGAATTATGCTATAGATTTTGTCTTCTCATGCAAATAGAATGAAAACTCATGCCGAGACTTTGTTTCCTTCAAGCTACCTCTCAAATCAAGAATCGCTCAATACGTTTTCATCAGATATAATTTCATTTATCATGTCTACAAGTTATCACATATGTTATCCTTGATTTAAGTTATTGCATTGTTTAAATATAGTGTTAAGCATTATCTAGTTTTCCAATACTCTTACCATCCCATACTTATACCATTTTTATAAAACCGGGCCATAGCTATGTAGTGTTTCAAACATGATCATTTGAAATATAAGTTGGGGGAGAGGGGATTGCAATGCTAATCCATAACAATCAATTTCAATCCATAACAAGGTACCAGTAGTCAAGTAAAAGAGTTGTGGCCTATGCAAAAAAGGAAAGTATGTTGAGATGAATTAAAGAAATCATCACAAGATGTGGTGATTTCAAAGATAAAGTCTGCACCAGAAGGACTCATTTTAAATGGAAATTTACTGTTTTTAAACCCAATTCAAGTTCTAAGTTTCTCACCCATCCTCCACAATGCGCTAAGTGCCCCCAAGATTGAAAGAAGGAAATCCAAAGTCATGTGTCCATAACGGGATTATTAAGTTTATTATCATTGATTCCCTAGAAATATAGAAGCACAAGGTTATCTTGGTTCAATTTTTTAAGATAGCTGAAGAAGAATTTCTAGCTTCATAGTCCACCATAGGCATGGAAGTGTCTCCTACAACACAGGAAACAAAGGGGGAAGAAGAATATTACTAACAAGGTCACTAGGTAGGATGGCCCCAACATTCAAGGGGGTTACTTTAAAAAGAATATAAGAACAATTCAAAACATAAACCAGAAAGAAAAAAGAACCCATTTTCTATGGATAGCGGACATAGCCCAAGACATTGTTGAAACAATGCTCAAGATAGGAGGTTCATCTACGCATAAAATGTTGATCCTATAAAGCAAGTATAACATAAAATATAAGAAATATAAAGAGTAGGAAGCCAATAACAAGGAAAAGGGCTCTCATGGATAAAGAAGTAGTCATATTTTACCCATTTACATCATTTTTCCTAAAACCCTAGCTTACCCTACGTTTTTCTAGGGTAGGGATGTGTTTTTCCCTTTTTCACTTCTTCCCCTAACTCATTTCCCAAGATTCTAGTTTCCCTTACTCCCTAACATTACCCCCTACCCCCCTAAATTTTCTCAATAATTTAGAAAACCCCTAACCCATCATTCCACTTCATTTTCCAAAAATCTTTGAAGGCACATTTTCAATAAATGACCTTTTTAGTCATATTGTTTCCGAACAGATTGTGGCCAATAAGAGATTAATATTTAGAAACTGGAGGAGGTTTGTGTTCCTAATATCCCAAAGTACAATAACCTTTTTCATATTTTACACAGGTATTACATAATGAGACATATATTCACATATTAACAACCTATTTTTGGATTGAGCAAAGTCCTATTTTAGACATATTTTTGCAGAAAATATTGTGAACAACTGGAGAAAAATTTTGGGAAACTGAGAGAGGTTTATATAAAAGACATCTTCATATAAAATAACCTCTCTCACTATTTACACATCTATATCATATTAAGATATACAAAGGGAAAAATGAACCCTATTTTTCAGAATTTCGGGAGGAAATTTATAGCAAGTCTGCATAAAGCGTAGCGTGGGGCATGCTACGCTTTTGATGTAGGATTCTAAACGATGAAAGGCTTGCATATTCAGATTTATAATTCCTTGTACATCACTTTTGACCTCCCAGATTCAAATTAACAAACTTCAAATGCTTGCCAACTTTAATTGTTAACATGTTATTCTTACATGAAAACTACATGCTCTTTGTTGTAAAAGATCATTGTTAACTATTGTAATGTTCCAATAACTATCAGTGGGTTTGTTGAGATGGTGATGTAATTGACTAATGGACTCAAGGATTATGTTTGATGGGTACCCCTACCCATGAAGTAACTATCATTTTGGGAAATGAAACTACTTTTGGGTGGTGCCTCTAAATCAGTTAGAAATGAAAATAAAGCCTATTTATCAAAGCCAACAAGACTTTCCTACTTTATATTTTGTTTAAATATCCTTGGAATAGACTTCTAAAACTCATGGAAACACAATACACTTTAAATTTCATCACCATGTTGGTAAATTTTTCAAATTGTACTAAATTATAACAATAATGTCTGTCAACAAGTCTGTTGTCAATTTGTAACTACCACCAATTGTATGTGCTCTTGCTCAAAATTCTACAATATTCCAATAACTAGAGTATGTATGGATTTCTAATCACATCCCACCTGTTTCATGAAAGAGGCCTAAAAAATCCTTATTACGATGCTATGGATTACTTCAATTAACCCATGGACACACATCATGTTGCATCCACCAATAAAAATAATGCACACTAAATGTATGTGTGTCATTGAAAAAACACACCTCATTAGAATTTGTGCAGAGTGCATTGATATGTAGTCATGTGTGTGTATTGAGAGAATGCAATTATTTCTTTGTGTATCATTTTCAATTATTTATTTATATTTAAGGACAAATTTGATCTTAAATGTACAGATCATAGGAGAATAATGGTTTTCTTCCCATCATATGGGTTGACCCCTAGATAGGGTGTGACAACAAGCATATTCTTTTTGTATCTATTAGACAAAATCAAATCCATAAAAATATTTTGTTGTTGTTGATGTAACAGATTTGGGAAAAGGAACATTGTATTAGCATGGTTGGAAGTCATCTAGGGATTCAGGTTTGGAGTGGGAGGAGACCACCCAATGGAATTCAATGATAGGAAAGTTTGTGGAAAAATATATTCACCTTAGAGAGGAGGATGATTATTTGGTATGGAATTGGAGCCCAGTTAGATAGTATTGTAGTGGTTTGCATACAAAATTGTGGTTCTTGATGGGGATCATAATGAATGCTAGTTGTCGAAACCAATTTTGATGTTTAAAGTTCCAATGAAATCTAGGATTCTTCTTTGGTTGGATTTGAGCATCAAAGTTCTAAATTGGGATAATCTTTAAAAGAGAGCATGACATGGTTCATGACTTTGTTATTTATGGATAATGGATAAAGAGACTATCCAACTATTAAGAACCAAAGACTGAATAAAAAATAACCACAATAGATATAGAAGAACAATATGCAAAATCTCATGTATTACTATCAAACCCTTGAGGTAGGGAAACACCATACAATGGATCCTATTATGGAAGGGATCCTCTCCTGTTCACTTACCTCCTCAAGGGGGCATCCTCCTATTGAGCTACAACTAACAATACAATATTTCTCTTCATGTCTCATTACATTGCTTGAACCCCTTTGTATAGTGCTATGATCACCTAAGAAAATTCTAGAGAAGGAATCTTCTAGAAGTAGAACCTTCTAAGAAGTCCTCTTACATTTATTATATGTAATTACCCATTTATTATATCTAACTACCATAGTGAGACTTATTTAATAATATAGTGGACCTAGTCCACCTTACATTGAATGACCTCCACTATTATCACTATGGGCCCTCTGGGCTCCCCCACTATCTCTCTAGCTACTTTACATTCCATCCCCCTTATGAAAGAGTTGTCCTAAACGCTTTATGTACAACCATATACCAGGGTCCCATGGATAATTATGGACCATAATGCTGAAGAAGACTGGAGAACCAAGGTATAAAGGAAAGCCACCATGTTGAAGTAGTCCAACCACCATTGTAAGCTTGGGTCCCATGTCCAAGTTCTCATGTGAACTCCCCGTGGAAGATTTTGGAACCCAATAACCAACTCAAATGATGCTCCAAAGAATGACACCTGTCATGTGGATCCAAATAAGAATATCCATCCACATAGTGGAAAAGGGTCGTAGCAGAATCTGGAAGGAATAATACCACTGTAAAATATTCAGGATGGACACTGGTAGTAATCATTGGCTCTCAATTTTTCATATTGATGCTCTCTACAAAAGGTTTATTAGAGTCATCAAATAAAATATGAAAGTGGTTATCATCCCAGAAATGACAACTATCCATATACCAATCATCACAATCGGCCTCAAAATCATACCAAGCATATATTTCTTGATTATATTCATCCCTGATGTCTACCATAAGAAATATATACTGCATTTCATCCAATGAATCTCGAATACTAAAGAAACTATCATTGAGGCCATTTGCAAGGTCATGCAATCTAGCATCCAATGTGTCATACAATTTGGATTTGAATGCTTCAAGAATTCCCTTAAGGTTTTGAGAGGAAATAGCCATCTGAGAACCCTATGACCTCTTTGGTCCCACGTCCTTCATCAAAAATCCCAAAAAATAGAACAATAAGTTACTGCAGAAAATCGAGGTGTTTTCTGGAAAAACCCTAAAAAACTGTTGAATTTAAAATCCTCATAAATTCACTTTTCGGACTCTGTTTCGGCTCATTTGTCTTTTGAAATTGGGTGAAATTGTGAGAGGAACTCAGATATCTAATTTATTTGGGCAAATTCGGCCTCCATATGCTACATAAATGAAAAAAAATCGCGCTGTCGTCTGCGGAAAAAACCCTACAAAATTGTAGATTTTAAAACTTCAATATCTTGACTTCCCAGACTTCATTTCGAACGATTTTTTTTTTTTTAACTTGGGTGTTTTTATGAGAGGAAATCAGATCTACAACTTGTTTCTGCAAATTTTTTACAGAAATGTACTGAAAATTTTTGGAATGTCGCGGCCCTCTT
>JZKD02S2347089.1:283574-298865 GCA_000966675.3 Picea glauca
TGTGTCCAATCCTTCATTGCTTCAATATTTTCTTGGGTTCACTCATACACCATCCTTACTAACAATATGGTCCAAATATTCCACTTCTAATACACCAAAGGTACATTTGGACCTTTTGAGAAATAATTGATGATGATAAAGTAGTTATAAGACCTAATCTACATGGGTAACATGGGATTACCAAGTTTTATTGTAGATTACAATGTCATAAAAAAATACAAGGACAAAATGATGTACAAAGGGTTTAAATATGTGGTTCATGAGACTTTGTAAGGTGGACGGTGCATTTCAAAGGACAAAGGGAATCACCAAGAACTCAGAATGGCATTCATGAGTGAAAAAATAAATTTTAGGTATATCAACTTCCTTCATATGAATTTGGTGATAACCAGGATGGAGATAAAGTTTGGTAAAAAATTGAGCACCTTTTAGTTCATCCAAAAGATCATGAATGACTGGAATGGGAAATTTATCCTTGACAATTATCTTGTCGAGAAGGTGAAAGTAAAGACACGTATTCCAAGTGCTTTGTTTTCTTGAGCACTAGTGAATGGGGCCAACGTTGAAATTTATTCAATATGTGCCTATATGCATCGAAATTTGACATGGTTAAATCAGACACATGCCTTGACGGTATGGGAGGGTTTCAAGACTCAAGGATGTTTGATGTCCCAACCACATAATTTTTGAGATCGTCCATGTTTGCAACAACGTTCATAATGGGGCATCTCATATTTTTCAAATGTCGTTATTTCCATCCGTAGAATCTTTGTTGGAACTCTCTTGAAATTTCATGGAACTTCCAATTCAACCACTACAAATGTCATGCACCGACCCCACATAGTGAGCACTAGTGAATCGATCCACTGTTGAAATTTATTGAAACTGTGCATGTATGCGTCAAAATTTTACATGGTCAGACTAGACACATGTCTTGATGATATGGGAGGGTTTCAAGACTCAAGGAATATGTTTGATGTCCCGGCCACATAATTTTTGAGATCGTCCATGTTTGCAACAACGTTCATAATGGGGCGTCTCATATTTGTCAAATGTCATTGTTTCCATCTATAGAATCTTTGTTGGAACTCTCTTGAAATGTCATGGAACTTCCAATTCAACCACCACAAATGTCATGCACCAACCCCACATAATGAGCACTAGTGAATGGGGCCAACGTTGAAATTTATTCAAAATCTACATGTATGGGTCGAAATTCGACATGGATAGACTAGACAGATGCCTTGACGGTATGGGAGGGTTTCAAGACTCAAGGAATATGTCTAATGTCCCGGTCACATAATTTTTGTGATCATCCATGTTTGCAACAATGTTCATAATGGGGCGTCTCATATTTCCCAAATTTCGTTGTTTCCATCTGTAGAATCTTTGTTGGAACTCTCTTGAAATGTCATGGAACTTCCAATTCAACCACCACAAATTTCATGCACTGACCCTGCATAGTGAGCACTAGTGAATGGGGCCAACGTTGAAATTTCTTCAAATTGTGCATGTATGAGTCAAAATTCGACATGGTTAGACTGGATAGATGCCTTGATAGTATGGGAGGGTTTCAAAACTCAAGGAATATGTCCGAGGTCCCAACCACATAATTTTTGAGATTGTCCACGTTTGCAACAACGTTCATAATGGAGTGTCTCATATTTTTCAAATGTCGTTGTTTCCATCCGTACAATCTTTGTTGGAACTCTCTTGAAATGTCATGGAACTTCCAGTTCAACCACCACAAATGTCATGCACCGACCTCGCATAGTGAGCACTAGTGAATGGGGCCAATGTTGAAATTTCTTCAATATGTTCCTGTATGCATCAAAATTTGACATGGTTAAACTAGACACATGCCTTGACGGTATGGGAGGGTTTCAATACTCAAGGATGCTTGATGTCATGGCCACATAATATTTGAGATCGTCCATGTTTGCAACAACGTTCATAATGGGGCATCTCATATTTTTCAAATGTCATTGTTCCCATCCATAGAATCTTTGTTGGAACTCTCTTGAAATGTCATGGAACTTCCAATTCAACCACCAAAAATGTCATGTATTGACCTCGCATATTGAGCACTAGTGAATGGGGCCAACATTGAAATTTCTTCAATATGTGCCTATATGCATTGAAATTTGACATGGTTAGACTAGACACATGCCTTGATGGTATGGGAGGGTTTCAAGACTCAAGGATGTATGATGTCCCGACCACATAATCTTTGAGATCGTCCATGTTTGTAACAACGTTCATAATGGGCGTCTCATTGTCAAATGTCATTGTTTCCATCTATAGAATCTTTGTTGGAACTCTCTTGAAATGTCATGGACCTTCCAATTCAACCACCAAAAATGTCATGCAACGACCTTGCATAGTGAGCATTAGTGAATGGGACCAACATTGAAATTTATTCAACATGTGTCTGTATGCATCAAAATATTACATGGTTAGACTAGACACATGCCTTGATGGTATGGGAGGGTTTCAATACTCAAGGATGTATGATGTCATACAAAAAAAAATTGAAAACATTTCAACGTTGGCCCCATTCACAGGTCACTGTTGCCCATCATGTACTCTAGCCCTAGTATAATGTCTTTTAATAAATGTTTCCTTTAAAATTCAACCGATCAAAAAATTAAAACAAAATGAGAAGAGCCTTAGTAAAATGTATTTTAATAGTTCTACTCTATCCAAGAATACCCGGATACCCTTTTTGAAGTGTCATTATTATAGAAAACTTGTCGCAACATCTGTAAAATGAAACATATTCATATATTTTATAACGTCGCAATTCCGACGATCATTGACCAAATCAAATTTGACTTGGTCAAAATACTAGGTGACCATTGGAGGGGGAAAACCTAGTTTCCACAACGTCGAAACTGTGACAACTATCCTCACAAACGTGGCAAGAGATATGACTATGTCACAAACGTGGAAAGAGATACGACTATGTGGAAAACATGGAAGGAGATATGACAGTGTGGAAAGAGATATGAGAATGTGGTAAGAGAGACGTCAACATGGCAATAGCAATGTTATCAGGCAATATGAAAAAAAAAATTAAAATTTCCTCTATTTTCAACAGTATGGCCAATTTTGTCCATAACACCACAAATAGAATGTTGAAATTTTTAAAATATGTACTAGTGTGAAATATGGTACTACACATATAATATATTATCAAGGAAAAAAAAATCTACATGAAATTGCATTTTAACAAAAATTTACAAGTTAAATGAGTACACCAATAAAAAAACATATTAACCTTGCAATTTCAAAATCCGAGCTATGTAGATTGAAAATTGGATTTGTTCAACCGGTGGGTGATGGAAAAAATAAAAAGCTCAAACAAAATCCATGAACAATGTCACATCTATAGAAATTGTGTCTCAAAGTCTCTTAAAGTTAGGTATATAGCGACGAAATTTCATGGCAATAGCGATGAAATTTCATTGAAATAGCGACGAAAATACCACCCAATTTAAAAAAACTATTCGTGGCAATAGAGACGAAATTTCATGGCAATAGCGACGAAAATCCCACCCAATTTTAAAAAAATATGAAAATCATGGAAACGTGGAAATATTTCGTTGAATAATCCATCCATATGTAGTAGTGTAGAATTAGTATAAATATGAGTAGGAGGCATGATAAATCATGTCTTGAGAATTATTATAACAGAGCTCTGCTCTACTCGAGGTTTCCCCCTAGAAGAACAACGTGAACATGTCTTTAGTTGAATAAAGGTATTATTTTTGGTATTGTTTTTCTCAATATTTTGTTGTTCCATTGGTATATGTTGATTATTTATATTACTGCGTATTATATTACATTGGGTACGTTACACTAAAAATATAGGTAGGCTTCAAATGTGAAACTGGAAGGTGAGAGTCCATACTGACAACTAAAAAATGGATGCCAAGGCAAGAGCCTCAAACGAAATTTCAATGAGAACACTATATTCTGAGATGTTATTGGTTTTAAGACCAGGGTAGACACCCCCTGAACTCACCGGATCATAAGTGGGAGATAATATCACCGAAGTGACTGAAACTATATTTTTACAACTGGCACCATCAACATATCCCACATAGACTGAGGTGGACGATGAAATTTGCAAATCAATCATAAATAATTATAAGAAATGAACTAATACATTCAACATACAAAAAATGAAAAGCACACCACTACGAAAAAAAAAACACAACTACGTAAAAATAATCCAATCAATGAATGACCTAATCAAAATACTTTTTAAGGTATATCCGATTGCGAGGCTTCAAAAGGGGATTTCCATCTCATTCAACCAACTCATAGGCCCCTCTTTTCGAGACACATCTAACAGTGTAGGGACCATGCCAAAGAGGTTCAAAATTACCTATGCCTAACATGTCATGGTCCTAATCATAAACCAAGACTATAATAGCCTCTAAAAATACACAAGGAAAAACACACTTATCACACGGGGATTTGATGCGTTTCTTATGCGTTTCATTGGCCAAGGTGGAATGACGATGTTGTTCATTAAGACGGGCCAAGTTCAAGAGACACTCCTCTTTGGTGGAGGTGTTGTACAATAGTTATAAAACAATATTCAATGATAGGATTTCACATTCAATTGGAAGAATTTCCTCCATACCATAAATGATTTTAAATGGTGTGAACCGGGTAGCAGTTCTAGCTGAGGTACGGTAAGCCCATAATGTCGAAAATGACATGAGATACTAGTTAGTTTTTTTGTTTCCATAACATCCTCTGCATCATGGTATTTTGTACATGAGTGATGGATTCTACTTGGTCATTGGCTTGAGGATAATAGGGTATCATGTTCTCATAGAGAAAACCCAACTTGGAACCTAATTTGGTCATCATATAGTTACAAAAATGGGACCCATTTTCCATCACTATGGTATTAGGAACACTGAACCTAGTGATAATGTGACTGAACATGAATAAAGTAGCAATGGTGTCATCATCAGAAAAGGTAGGAAAGTGATTGAACCATTTAGTGAAGTAGTCAACAACCACGATGATGTAATAATGACCATTAGTCAAGGTAGGATTACATGTCATGAAATCAATTCCCCATTCGGAAAAGTGAATGAAAATCACCAAAGGATGAAGTGGAGCAGGATGAGTGCACATATTATAGATGAATATTTGAAAAGAATGGAATTTCTGAACCACATTCATAAAATATTTGAAGATTGTATGCCATAAGTATCCAACGTGCAATATATTTTAGGAAGTGTCCAACTCGTAGAGATGACTACCACATGCTCTAGCATTGAATTCATTCAAAACTCTTTGAGCTTTTTCATGGATAAGGAAGTGATGTAGAATAGAATCGACCCCTTGATGATAAAGGGTATCATCCACAATGTTTTAGTGTCTAGCATAATTCCTTATGCGACGTTGTTCATCACGAGAAACCCGAGGATGAAAACACTAGGTATGGAGGTAGACCAAGACATTTCCATACCAAGGATCACATGATTCAATAATAAATGAAAATTCATCGGGAAAGGATTCATTAACCATGGGTTCAACATTAACTCAGGGAAGTTCAGACATCAACTCTCTAAATTCAAAAGATTTATTAGACTTGGAGGAAACAAAATCCAAGTCAAAATCTTAAATGATAATAATCCACTTCGAGCACCTTCCCCCAATGATATGACGGTTGCAAAGCATTGGGCTGCCATAAAAAATAACAATGGTATTTTACATGAGGATATAATTTCTTAGATGTTGATTCAACAACATGCATTTCTACCAAGGCCAACTTCTCAACATGATATTCTCTCATTTCACATCATCTTCCTCAACAACTACCATTCCTATGGTGGATTGAGAGTCTGGGATATAGAGAAACAATTCTCGGCCATAGTTAGGAGGGATCAAAAAGGGAGTCAAAATCAAGGCTTTCTTCAAGGTGTTGAATGAAAATTGAGCTTGCTCATCCCACACAAAAGTTACACCCTTCTTCAGTAAGTGCATAAAACCTTTTGTGATCTATGCATAATTGACAATTAATCTACGCAATAAGTTTTCTTTCCCTTGCAAATTTTGGAGCTGGCTAATGGTACTAGGAGGAGGAAAATTGAAAATAGCCTCAACCCTCAAGGGATCAACCATAATCCCATACTTGGACACAATGAATATTAGTAGTCGCCCAAACACTGCACAAAATATAAATTTATGTGGGATCAAATGGATATGATAGTAGTGAAATTGGGTGAAAATGCCCTGCAAATGACCAAGATGATCCTCACGACACTTGGAATGAGCAACCAAATCATCCAAGTATACATATACAATTTGTTTGATTTCATGAAACATGTAATACATGGACCGCTGGAAGGTGGCTCCAATTTTTTTAAGACCAAATGGCAACTTTTGATAATTAAACGTACCCCAAGGAAAAATGAAGGTAGTATTGTGTTGATCTTCCAGTTTGATCTATATTTGATTATAGACAAATATACCATCCATGAATGATAACATTTCATTCCTAGCACATTCATCAATAATTTGGTCAATGGAAAAGGTTGGTTATTTATTCTTAAATTGGACAATCTTTTTCCAAATCCCTATAATCAACATAGACACTAATGGTGCCTTACGTTTTAGTGACTGGAAAAAGGATGGAAACCAATTTGATCAAGGGGATCGGATAGATAAATTGTGCATGAAGAAAATTTTCAACCTCCACCTTGATGGAAACAAATCTATTTTGATTGACTGGTTGAAGCTTCTACTATACCAACTTGGCTCTATCGTATGTTTTAATTTCATATTCGACAATCTGGGGGTCAATGGTAGGCATTTCTTCATAGGACCATGTGAAAACATCATGAAATTAGTTGAATAGGGCCATATAAAGTTCAATTTCTTGGATAATATAGTTAACACCTATCATGATGTGTTCCACGACACCTAGCTTTTGGGAAATGTCAATGGGTATAGTTTTCAAAATATTCACTAAGTTCCCTTTTGAAAATACATCATTAATCATAATTGGATATCGGTACCATTGAAACATATCAGTGGAGACAATAATTTTAATGTCATCCTATAATTGTTCCAATTCGGGAAAAACAAAATTTCAATGGTGCAGATCCTCCCATGGATTATCGAGTGAAGCCATGAAATCCATGATAGCTTCATTGGATGGAAGCTTGATATCTGCGAATTTGTCAAAATCTAGAAGATGAGTGATGCCCTAGGAAGGCATTGGGTATTGATCAAACTCCACATCCTTGCAGGAATTAGCAATAGAGTCAACAAATAATGACTTGATTACTTGATAGGAAATGTCAACCGATGTTAGAGGCATGGATGATCCATAGGATTCAACGTCATCATGACAATGTACCACCCAAGGATCAACAAACCTAAGGGATCCACTAGTAAATTATGAAATTATGTTGATAGGAGAAATGTTCATAGAAGGAGGTGGTGAGAGAAGTTGAAATAGTCCCATGAGTGAATAATCCTTAAACATCCTTGCACCCATACTCATAAATGATTGTTGGGTTTCATTGACAAAGGGTACATTAGACCCTGCATTTTGTTGGTTGTGGAGACGGATTATCTTCCTCATTCAGAGGTCTTTTACTTTCAACCATGTTTATACCCCATGAAGTATTTACACCCCAGAAGTATGTACACTCTTCCACATGGGGGAGTGTAGAGGGGGGGTACCTCCTTTGCGGGGTCCATGGGGGATATCCCCCTAGCTTGGGTGTCTGGGTGTAAGTGGGCCCCCAGCGGGGGTTCGGGGGTGAAGTCCCTGAAGGAAAAATTGCCTTATAAAAGTATATTGTAATTTCATTGTAAATCTGGACCGTTCATTATAAAGTTGCAGATCTAACAGTAGAAATTATGTTAAGGTTTTTTTCCCTAGAAGGAAACCCTCTTTTATGAGGGAAATGTATTGCAGCTATGTATGATGGTGAATATTGTATTCTAAGATAGGAGACTGTGAGAGAAAGAAGAGGAAGTTACAGTGGGTTTTGTTGTAGGTTGTATCCCTTCATATGCTGGATAATAATAAAGGAAGTACCTAGCAATTTCTCTAGTGGACATAGCCCATACTGGGTGAACCACGTAAATCTGTGTCTTTATTGTATTGTGTATCTTCTATGTTTTGTTTCCGCATTTGTTTTATTTTATTGCTCCACATTCTTGTTTTTCTAACACATTTGACCCAAGTTTTGGGGTACAAAATGCAAGTTGATCGATTGTCACTATTTTCCATTGGTGACCGTTGCCCTTGCCTCTCCATAGATTTTAATTGATCTCTCTCTATTTCATGGTTTAGTTTTAATTTTAATTTTTTTAGGTTTGTAATAAAACTATATAGTGATAATAACTTTAAGTGTTTTCATTTGTTTCTTGCTCCCTTGTGGACTTGTGTCCATTAGCCTAGTGTTCGTTGGATTATTTATCTACATTAACAACAATGATATTTTGACCTTTGGCCTCTTTATCATGGATGGAAGCTCTCTTTCCCTTTTCGATTTCTTGTATATGCATTCTTATACTGAACTAATATGTTTACACCCCCCTAATTCTGCAAAATGTGCAAGCAACCATTTTGTTAGGATCCCAGGGCCGCCATGAGAAAAGACAAGATGATGATTGGAAGTAGGTATGTGGACTTGTTTCCTTCATCATAGGATGACAAGGCCCGTGCAGAGAGCAAATCCTATCGTTAACACCTTGGAAAAAATTACTGAGAGTTGTTTGATTTTTTTCTAGTTATGGACTTTTTCTAGTATTTCTAAACTATTTCTCACATTTTGGTGTCATTTCCCTTGTCTAAATGCCCTTACCTGAAGGTACTAGATTTTAATTGATCTCTCTCCATTTCATGGTTTAATTTTTATTTTTTAGGTTTGTAATAAAAATATACAGTGATAATAACATTAAGTGTTTTCATTTGTTTCTTGCTCCCCTGTGGCGTGGTGTCCGTTAGCCTGGTGTTCGTTGGATTTTGTCTATGAATTAACAAAACTGATATTTTTACCTTTGGCCTCTTTATCATGGATGGAAGCTCTCTTTCTTGTTTCTGTTTCTTTTATATGCATTCTTATACTGAACTGATATGATTACACCCCCCTAATTCTGAAAAATGTGCAAGAAACCATTTAGTTAGGATTCCATGGCCACCATGAGAAAAGACAAGATGATGATTAGGAGTAGGTATGAGGAATTGTTTCCCTTCAAAGAGGATGACAAGGCCCGTGAAGAGAGAAAATCCCATCGTTAACACTTTGGACAAAATTAATGAGAGTTGTTTGATTTGTATTTTTAGTTATGTACTTTTTCTAGTATTTCCGAACTATTTTTCATATTTTGGTGACCGTTTACCTTCCCTGAATTCCCTTGCCTGTATATTTTAATTGATCTCTCTCCATTTCATGGTTTAATTTTTCCTTTTTTAGGTTTGTAATAAAAATATACAATGATAATAATGTTAATGAATAAAGATGCATGAATTATTCACATGTAGAGTTAAAAATTCATCCTAGAACATAAAGAAATGAGGCATATTTCATGCACAAGAATAACCACCAAACATGCATATTATAAATACGAATTTCATATATAAATATATACACAAAAAAATAAATACACAGGTAAATAAAACCATGATAGAGAGCACTTATCTTTCACGAAACAATTCACCAATTGGTTGCAGAGCAAGGATGTTCCACCCAAACGTAGAAAATGTTGTTTCAAGTCTCAACAACAATGCCACCCTCAAAACAGGGCTATGAATCCACAAGGACAGTTCCATATTGTCACTTGGCTTCCCAAACAAGTCAACAATTAATCTCTCGTAGGATTTTCATCACCCACAACATTCCAAAGTACACCAACTCTCTTCTACCTGGCCTTTACAACCAAAGAAAATGGACCCCCTTCTCTTCCACGCAGTCCCTCAGGCTGTCTATATCCTTCAAAGGAATTAATGCATCTGGTCAAGAATATCCATGCTAGCACTCACAGGATTAGCAGTTGTGATAAAAATTGAACACTGGCCAAAGAATATCAGACATGCAGGCACTAATTCATGGTTGGAATACACCGACACTCTTTACATCCAACAAAACCATAGTCTTCTGTCCAACAATTTGTTTTCCTTTCCCAAGCCAAAACAAGAATGAGGAAATATGAATGGGTGAAAGAATGAGTGGAGAGAGAACATAATGAAAGGTGTGAACAATAAACAATGAGTGAGTGAGTGAAGAAGAACCAACCCCCACAACAGTCCAAACATGGGTTTATCTATTTCTTATAATTAAGGAACCACATGGCCTTCCCCCAAAGAATCTCATGTAATTGTTATTATCCATTAAAACAAATGGGTAAATAAAATATAAAATAAATTCTTATCCCCTCAAGCCCCCTCTCTTGTGGAATCATAGCCCCCTATAACTCTTGTCCTTATCCATCTAGCAACACAAGATTTATTTATTATTAATTATGATAAAAACATTGTATTTCCTAGGCACACTGCCCTCTTTTAATTGTTTAGTCACTCTGGACTTTCATTAACAAAATGAATTATTTAATATGAGGCTCAAAATCGGGGTATTACATATAGAATATTGAAAGTTAATCTAACTCCAAACCTTCTTGAAATTAGTTGCAGAGGAACAGTGGAGGCCAAGAATATTTGTAGGCAAATGAGATGAGATGATATCATCGAGTAGCACCAAGAACGTTTGAGTGGGTGATGTCGATTGGGAGATTAATGCATGGACTGGGGATGGGAGGTTGGCAAATCAAATTCTCCAATAATTCTCATAGGCCAAATCAAAATAATGGATAGAATCGAGGATGATGTCTTTCATCCTTTTTCTAAATGAATTTAAAAAATTTTATATTTTTTTCATTCCGGATATTACTGAAAAATAATTACAATCAAAAAATTGTTGTATCTCTTAAAGAATCTAATGTCATATCATTTAACACCAAATACAAACATACCTACAGGTCAAATAAAACAATCCAAATCCAACATAATTTTTCCCTTTTCATGTGTTGGTGTTTGACACTTTGGGACACTACTTGGGCATGTGTCAGAGACATGTTTTTCACATGTTCTATTTTTTACACATGGGTTCTAGCATGTCACATGCCTTTCAAGTGAGGTAGTGAACCACAGGCCCTGGGGTGGTATGTCAATTCTGGTACCCTTCTTTTTTGGGTCCCTAATTTCTATTGCGAATTTATTCCATGGTCGCCAACTGAATCCTCTGTCATTCATATCCATGATCTGCTTCATCTCTCCATTCTACTCATTTTCTTATGTATTTACCTTAAACACCTTTTCTCTTCCTATAATTGTGCATATAGAATAAGGCATCAATAGTTGCCATTGAAAATGCTTCCGACATGTATAAAATAGATTGAATGGCATTGATAATTGCGATGGAAAATGCTTCTGACCTGTATAGAACATACTACTTTCCACTAGTAAATAACACCAAAATATTGCAGACAAAGTTTTTTGCATACATTTATATGCATCCATCAATTCCACAATTGGATTCAAGGTCCCAATTCGGTTTGTTGTCATTTGAATCATCATAGGTATTTTAGTATGAGTCATTGGTAGTGATATTTTGGCATGAGTTGTTGTTATTTTAATGGTTTGGTTGTCATACTTGGAATATCATGTATTAGAAACAATAAATGAAGTCAAAGATTGTGTGTTAATGTAGTTGAAGATTGTGTGTTGATGTTTGGCTGACTATGTGTTTGTATGGTGAAGTACTAAATGAGGTGTCCACTATATCAATTCAGTTATGAAAGGAATTCCCATTTAATGATTATTTTCTTCTAGTGACATTATCCTTTACAAGATTTATCTATAGAAAAAACGATATGGACGCTTACTGTAATTATGATTAAGTAGTGATATGTGGTTATGATTATGTATGATGCACTTTTTGATGAAATTGGGATGTTTTGTATCTTCTCCACTTCTCACACCAATGAATAATACCATAGTTCATGAATTCCGACCAGCCAGGCCCAAAGGATCCAAAAAATCGAGAGTACATAACTCACCATGACTTCAATGAAGCTGAGGGATTGGATTCCTTCGAAAGCTTCCCTAACTCTTTTGGCATGAGAGCAGTCGATTCCTTCGAAAGCTTCCCTAATTATTTTGGCATGAGAGTATTTGATTCACTTATTTGATTTTAGTTTTCATTCTAAGTATTAGTAGGGCCCCAATTTGCTTCCATGAATTTGAGGGGAAGAAATATAGGGGAGTGAAATACCTTCCTTCAAAGGGAGGGGTTTGGATAAGGTCTTGATTTCTTTCATATGTTGTTGATTAGAGTTTGCATTTTTTCTTTATATATGGTAAATAAAAAAATGATTTTAAAACTTCATGATAATGTTGTTTGATTTTGATACAACAAGGACATTGGGGTTGTTGTTTATAAGTCCATACTTGCAAAGTGCAGGCTCTAATTATGGGCATGGATCCAACTTTGCAGGCTCTAGTTTCATTGCTCTAATTTCCCTATGTGTTTAGTTCAATCAGTTCATGATATTTAAGAAAAAAATCATGGACATAGTCAGTGCAAATGGTAACTAAGGAAATTTTCATGGCTTATTTATTAGAACTCTAATAAACACCAAGGTATGGTCATACTGGAACCTAATATATATGAAAATGTTTGGTCAATATCATTTTTATTTTCTGGGTGCAGATGCTCAAAGCTACCTTCCAAGTACATATGAATTTCAGAAGGGAATTTACATCATATAAATAGGAGGAAATGACTACATTATACTTGCAATGTATCTCACAATGTGGTTAAATAAGAAATTATTATAAGTAAATTTAATGCCCGACTAGATTATGAATATGGACAGAAAAAAAAGTTCACTTAGAGATTATTCTGAATTTCTCCTTGAACTCTGTCATACAATCATTGTTGGTGATTTTGAGGTAGTAATATGGATAAATACTTTGGATGAAGGATGAGTGCCTCTAGATCTAGGTTCTCCATCATTTCTAAAGGCATTTCTCCATCATTTCTGAAGGCATATTGTTAGAAGTGTGCCTTTGAAGAACGGTCCATGTCGACTCCTTCAACACTTTACAATCCACTCATTCCCATTCTAAGAACCAAAAAATTAATGCAAATAAAGGTCCCTATCGAATACTTCAACAATTTAGATTCCACTCATTCCCATTCTAACAACCAACAAATTCATGTCGGTAGGTTTTCATTTGGCTTCTTTTAGAATGCACAACCTTTGTTTGTTTGATGCATCTAGGTGATTTGTCTAGTGTTAGATTGCATAATGGGTATCTCTGGAGGGGGTAATAATATGTGTGTTTCTTGATGCATACCAAGTGGAAGTGCGACTGAGATGTTAGTGTAAAGTCCAAAATTATTTAATAAGGACTAAATATATTTTCCATGCAATAAAGTCCGACATTAGTTAGTAAGGATTATTGAATAAATGTGAACAAGTCAATGTAAGAATACCTAATAGAATCTTTCACTTATAGAAAGACCATCCTTTAGAGTTTTTTGTAGAAGATACAATTAGTATAAATAAGAGTAGGAGGCATGAGAAATATTTTCTTGAGAATTATTGTAATAGAGATCTTCTTTGGTGGAGGTTTCCCTCTCAAAGAGGCAAGTGAGCACTGATTTATTTGAATAAAGGTATTATTTTTGGTATTTCTCTTCTCAATATTTTTATTTTCCGTTGATATATGTTGAATACTCTTGTTTCTACATATTTTATTACATTTGATACATTACAAGTGGTATCAAAGTGCTTTCCTTGGCAGCAATTGTGGGTAATTATTTTTTTCTAGGGTAGAGATGTGTACTGTCAACATCTTTAAAGAACATATATTTGTTGTTCAATGGGTAAAATTGTAGTGGAGAAAACTACACACATGAGATACATATGGTTTCATAGGGTTTCCTAGAAACCAAAAGTTTCACCCTTGTTGGAAACCTCTGTAACCCTTGTTGGTATCCCTCGAGTAGTACCACATTAGACAAAATTTGTACAGGACCATTACTTCCATGTATCGACAGGTATATCGGGAATCCCATGTGTCTCCTGAAACTAATTGTAGATCAGTGGTTTTGTCTCCTACTGCTATAGTTCCACCGAGAACAACACTCGGTATTATACTCTCTAGGACCTGGGTAATCAAGTAGTAAGGCTAAGGGTACAGTCGAGCCTCCTTTGTTGGTGCCCTAAGATATTGGGCCGAGAAGTATTATTTTACCACATACATATATCAAAGAGATAAAGTACATGGAAAATTCTTTTCCATAGGCACCCTGCAAACACTAACACAGGGGGGATCATACCATAGAAGGAACATAAAAGATATTTTGGATTCACAACCGTGCCTCCTCCATTTTGGTTGCAAAATTACTATACATTTTTTTGTGTTAATAATTTGGGAATTTATACATTGTAGTATTATTTAGTTCGAAGTTTAACTATGCAAAAGTAAAAATTAAAAATTAAAAAAAGAAATTGTGTCATGCCCGCACACTTATTTGAGACCTATCTCATTGGATTCCCCTTTTCATCCTCATCGTTATGACACATATCATTTTGAACCCTTGATTTACCTAGCAGACCCATACCCTTCCCGACTTATTTATTTCCCACTTATCCCATTGGTATTATCTTGTTTTAGTGATTGTAGTGGTATATATCACTTATCTATTTTTTTGTACATGGACCCACCCCTCTTCCCCTCATGGCTCCAACCTACCTAGAAGAAACCAATCAAAAATTGAATAATGACCTTACTTCCCTTTAGGCCCAAGTGAATACTGACATTCCTATCATTCATTCCAAAATGGACTACATCCAAGATCCGTTAGGTAGCCAAATTACTAAATTCAATTCTAGTCTCAAACAATTCATGAACACATTCTAGATTCCTTCCATCTCTGACCCACCTATCTATATTGAGGATGTTGACTCCAACCGGCCTTTTCAGTATCATTCCAAATCCCTCCCTTGTGACACCCATCTTCCTAGAGTTGAGGTGAAAAGTTTGATGGCTCAGATCCCATAGCCTGGGTCACTCAAACACAACACTATTTCTGCATGCATGACATTATTGATGAGTTGACCAAGCTTTGTTACAAAATTCTCTATTTGGATCCGAAATTGTGGAAATGGTGGAAATGGCGTAGAAATGCATGCCAAGGTGTAACATCCCACTCTGGCACACTGAAAAAACTT
>JZKD02S2347089.1:305166-316672 GCA_000966675.3 Picea glauca
ACCCTTGGAGCACGTGGTGCATCTTGAAGGGCACGTCGCGCAAAGAAATGCAAGTCAGCGAGTGGCACCCTTGGAGCACGTGGTGCATCCTGAAGGGCACGTCACGCAACAGAAGTGAACAAGGCAAGTGGCACCCTTGGAGCACGTAGTACGTCTTGAAGGGCACGTCGCATGGATGATGATGATGAGACAACTTAAATGACCCTAAGACCTTAACGCCTGATAAAATTCTTAAAACTACTCCCCTAATTAAATTGTCGCCTTGTTCAAATCAAAACCTAAATTAAAACATCTCTAAGTTAAATTTGACAAGCCCTAAGAAAAGATTCTACAAAAATGAACCTAGGGCGTAAACTAAAACCCTCCTAGGTGTTAATTAAAGTCTTATTAAAAGTAAAGGGGATAAAGTAATGAGGGAATTAATTTAAGTGAAACCCATGGCCTTTAAATGATAAGGAAGGAATAAAAATTATTAAAGTGGGGGAGTATTAAAAGATAGGAATTTTTAAATATATTGAAAAGATAAAAACTGCATTTATCTCTTGGGTTCAAAAATAAAAATAACAAGAGAGAATTAAATAATAAAATTAAAGAAATTAAGGAGTAATTTAAGGAGTAATTTAAGGAGTGATTAAGGAGTAATTTAAGGAGTCATTTAAGGAGTGATTAAGGAGTAAATTAAGGAGTAATGTGTGGAGTGATTAAGGAGTAAATTAAGGAGAAATTTAAGGAGTAATTTTTGAGGAAGTAAGGGAATGGAGTCTTTTAAAATATTAAAAAAGAAATTAATTTTGGAGAACCCTAGGGATGAGTGACACTTGGACGACGGAGAACGTTTAGAGGGTTGCCATTAAAAATTAATTAATTAATGATTTATGAATTAGGTTAGTCTCAAAATTCTATAAAAGGAGGGGAAAGGAAGGAAGAAAGGGGGAACGGTTAGCGTAATGTTATGCTGCCAAATTGTGGCTTGATGGGTTGCTTGTGAGGAGTTGGGTTTATATCAGCTGTGTTGGAGTGGTAGCTCAGTCGTGGAGGCGAGCTGAGACGCTAGTCTATCTCTGGTTCTTGTGTGGCCCCTTTGCGGCTTGGGGGGCTAAGGGGGAAGCAGAGTACCCCTAGCATTTGGCTGGGAGGTATCGGTGAGCCTTCTACGGTCAGCGAGCGGGAGGCGGCACGGAGCGTGGACGATGCACGAGGACCGCGTTGAGGCAAATGTATGGTTGTTTTGAATTGATGGATTAGGATGCATTGTGATATATGTTGGTTTCAGAATATTGTTGTACTTGGATTCGTGGTTGTCATATTTTCTACTTGGTGATAAAAAGTATAGCTGCCACCACTTCAGTTTTCTTTTTCTTAAAAACTTAAAAAAAAAAAATTAAAAAATAAAAAATAAAAAAATTTGCACATGTTACTAGAATGGTTGTCGTAACGAGGAAGGTCGTTACACAAGGGCATGTTTATTTGTCACATATTGTTTCTAATATGTATGAACGCTTTGACACAAACACCCATAATTTAAGACGTTTGAAAAAATTGAAATAATATGGAACAATGGAAGATTTTATTATTGCCTTTGAGCACTTGGCTTTCCAAATGGAGGGCATGACAAATAATTTTTTCAGGGAATGTTTTATCAGTGGCCTCAAGGATAAAATCCAAGCTTAGGTGATAATGGCTTGTCCACAGATGTGGTTGGAAGAAAGTAAAAATGTCAAGAAGGCACAACAGGTCATCTTGGCCTAGAATAGAAAGCCCACTTTTTTCCCTTCCCTAAACTCACTACTCGTTTCCCTCAAGGTACAAAAATTAACACGAACAAAAATGGTTGAATGATAACTCAAGGGTCTCTTCTATACTTGTGATGACAAATAATTTCTAGGGCATAAGTGTACAGAAAAAAAACTTTTTATGACCATTTCAGAGGATTTTTATGATGAATATGTTGAGTTTTCTCATGAATCTGAGATACCCCAAATATATAATCTTTCTCCACCCTCTGATCCTCCCAAAGTTGAACCATTAATTTCGTTGAATTCTCTCACCAATTTTTCTGCTCCCCAAACCCTCAAATTGATTGGTTACATTAAGTACATGAAAGTCGTCATCTTAGTTGACAGTGGAAGCACTCATAATTTGATTCATTGTCGCCTTTCTCAAGAAGTCAATTGCTATATATGTGTTGTCAATAATTTTAAAATCATGATTTTCAATGGTCATTCCATGAAATATGGGGGGCGTTGTGAAAATGTGCACCTACAAATTGGTTAGTATAATCTGAAATATCACATGTTTTCTACTGACATGGGTAGTTGTGACATTATTCTTGGTGTTGAATGGTTACACACTCTCAGCCCCATAACCACGGATTTTAAGGATTTAACCATGCAATTCTAATATGAATTAGAACAATATAAATTACAAGGAATTACATCAGGGCCTTCGAAGATCATCAGTTCCCACTGCATGGAAAAGTTACTCAAAAAAGGTCATTCTGGCATCATTTCCCAACTCTATTCTATTTAAAACAATTTATACATCCCCGATCTAGCCTAACATTCAAGTTATCATTTCCCTCCATTCGACTATTTTCCAAACTCCCCATGGCCTTCCCACCTCTCTTGGAGACCATGAACATTCCATTCTTTCAATATCTAGAATTCTTCCCCCCAATGTTCACCCTTATCATTATCACTTTTCTCAAAACAATGAAATTGAGAAAATTATCCAAGAATTGTTAGAAGTGGGTGTTATCTCTCCCAGTACCAGCAACTATTCTTCCCCTATTTTCATGGTGCTCAAGAAGGAAGGCACTTGGGGCATGTGTTCTTATTTTTGTTCCCTTATCAAACTTAACATCAAGGACACATTTCCCATTCCTATCATAGATTTCATTTTTGATGAACTCAATGGGGATCAATACTTTACCAGAATTGACCTTTGTTTGGGCTACCACTAGATACATATGAAAGAGAAAGGCATCCCTAAGACTTCATTTCACACTCATGAGGGCCACTATTAGTTCTTGGACATTCCCTTTGGTCTCCATAATTCCCCCTCTACTTTTCAAATTCTCATGAATCGTGTCTTTTGTCCTTTCCTCCATCACTTTGTGTTAGTTTTATTTGATTATGTTATGATCTATAGTAAAATGTGGCTAGCCCATCTCACCCATGTAGATCAAGTTCTCCATCTCCTCTCCAAGCACCAACTTTTCCTCAAATAGTCTAAATGTATTTTTGGCACCTCTGAAGTTGAGTACTTGGGTCATATTGTTGGCAACGATGATGTAAGGGTGGATCTGAAGAAAATTTAAGCTATGTAGAATTGGCCTCACCCTTAAACTGTTAAAATTCTTCATGGTTTCCTACGTTTAATGAGATATTATCACAAGTTTGTTCAGTATTATGGAAAAATTATGACTCCTCTCATAGCTCTCCTTAAAAATAATTATTTAATTTGGACTCCAATAGCTAACCAATCCTTCCAAGCCTTGAAAGAAGATATGTGCACTACTCATGTACTATCCCTACCTGAATTCATGAACATCCTTACCTGACTTCACCAAGACCTTTGTTATGGAATGTGATGCATCAAGGTTAGGAATTGGGGAAATCCTCATGCAATATGGAAGACCATTGACTTTCACTAGAAAAGAGTTTTTGGACCAACATTTGGGCCAATCAATTTATGAAAAAGAAATGTTCGCTATTTTTCATTGAGTGGATATCTAGTGCCCTTATCTATTGGGACCATGCTTCCAAATTAAAACGGATCATCAAATCCTCAAGTACTTCCTAGAACAACGAATTTCATCCCCAAAGCAACAAAAATGGGTGACCAAGTTGTTTGGATATGATTATGAGATTGTGTACAAGAAGGAAAAAGAGAATGTGGTGTTTGATGGTATTTCTAGGAAATATGAAGAAGAGGGGTCCCTCTTTTCGCTCTCAATCATTGTTTTAGAATGGCTTTATTCTATTCAAAAGGAATGGTTTCAAGACCTCAAAATTCCATCCTAATACAAAAACTTCAAAAGGATCCCCAAGTTTCTCTAGGGTACTCTTGGCAAAATGAATATTTTTTATATAAAGTTTGCTTGTATTTAAGAAAACAATCATCAATTAAATCTAAGGTGATCTATAAGTTTCATGCTTTACCTATAGTGGGCCAATGATATTTTACGAAAAGTTATGAATGGGTCAAACAATATTTCTTCTAGGATGGTATGAAACATGACATTTGTACCTTTTTGGCTGAATGTGATATATTTCAATGCAATAAGGGAGAGACTGTCAAACCCCGTGATATACTCCAACAACTTCTACTTCCACCTACTATTTGGGCATATATTTTTATGGATCTCATCGTTGGCTTACCCAAATCAGGAAATAAATCATTCATCATGGTTGTAGTGGATCATCTTTCCAAAAATGCTCATTTATGTTCTCTTCAACACCCATTCACACCATCCATGGTGGCTCAAATGTTTATGGATAATATCTTCAAACTCCACGGAATGCCTGATTCTATTGTTTCTATTCATGATCCCACTTTTACCAGCAATTTCTAGCAAGAATTATTCAAGCTCCAGGGAACTCAATTGCATCTCATCACAACCTATCATCCCTAGACCAATGGCCAAACATAAGTGATAAAAAAGTGTTTAGAAACATATTTGAGGTGTTTTGCGTCTAACAAGAAACATCAGTGAGTTCAGTGGTTACCCCTAGCTAAATGGTGGTACACCACCTCATACCATACTTTCACTCACATGACTCCTTTTGAATCAGTCTATCTACAAAATCCCCTATTGGTTCTCCCATATATGTCGGGTGTCTCCAAGGTTCAGGAGCTTGACCGCAATCTTATCGTATACATGAAAATTCTTCGTACTCTCAAAACAATTTTGGCAATGGCTCAAAACTGCATGAAGCAACAAGTAGAACAAGGTAGTGTTGAATGTCAGTTTTCTAAAGGGAATTAGGTGTTTCTCCATCTCCAACCATAGAAGTAGACTTCACTCAAAGCTCAACAATGTTAGAAACGTGCACCAAATTTTTATGTTCCTTACACTATTCTCAAATGTGTGGGGCTAATGAAATATCAGTTATCTTTGCCCAGTCACTCCAATATACATCATGTTTTTCATGTATCATGCCTCAAGAAAGTGATTTTCATGAAATGACACAACCAGACCAACCTACCAGATTTGGATGAAGTAGGTTCCATTTGGTTGCAGACACAAGAAGTATTGGACCAACGAGAGCGTCCTCTCCATCAATGCACCATCCAAGAAGTTTTGGTTCATTGGAAGGATACTCCACTAGAATATTCCACCTAGGAACCGAATACCATTTTGTAGCAATTTCCTCATCTTAAACGTTGAGGACAGGGCTTTTTTTCAAGGGGTAGGGCATGTTAGGGACCTAACCCCTCATGTAGATATAATAATATATTCTCCATGTAATAAAGGATAACATTAGTTAATAAGGCATAAATATATTTTCTATGTAATAAAGGACAACATTAGTCAATAAGGCAAAAATATATTTTCCATGTAATAAAGGCCAACATTAGTTCATAAGTCCTATTTAATAAATGTGAACAAGTCAATGTAAGAATACCTAATAGAAGCTTTCGCTTCTAGAAATATCTCTGTGTCGAATTTTCTTTAGAAAATAACACAACTACATATGACCAAATTTGCCACAGTTTTTTGTTGCTATTGCCACACATATCCGTCGCACTTTCCACGAAAGAAAAGACTATTTTTCATGGAAATTTTTTCATCACTATATCCACGAAACAAGTTTTTGTGGAAATAGCGACAACATAAGGCCGGCATGTGTCATCATTCTCAATATGGGTTTACCTTGAAAAGCGTGGAAATAGCAACGAAACATTGTCACAATAGGGATGAAAACCGTGCCAAAGTAAGAAACTAACCAACAACTTACGATGAAGATGCCATATGTGCAATGAAAAAGCATGGAAAGCTGTGAAGAACTTTCATCTCTATTGCCACAAAAATCCTTGAATCACCAACAGTTTATGACACAAATGCTATATGTGCAACGAAAAAGCATGGAACATTGCGACGAACTTTTGTCGTTATTGCCACAAAAATCCTTGGTAGAGTAAAACTCATTTTTATATTGCGACAAACCTTCGTCGTTATTTCCACGAAAATTCTTGGTAGACTAAAAACGTATGTGACGAACTTTCTTCGCTATTTCCACACCTCCTGTAGGTTTTAAAAAAAAATAATCTACATGAGAATCTACATGAAGAGTTGAAAATATTTGGAGAGAAGCAAATTTGTATAGTTGATAAGCTAGTCCCTTACACTACTAGAATTGAGAGATAGCTATTGGCTAACCATTGTAGCCACCCTATGATATATTTTTATAAACCTCACCTACTTGATAATTATGATTCTTGGCAACTTTTCCAGGATGATAGGGACATTTGTTGTTTTTTGCTTATTGAGAGCAAGTTGATACTCTAATGTCATTCTCATAGAAAAAAAGAGTTTCCCAAGGGCTTACTACCTTTGGATAGTTCCTTTTCCCTAAGTGATGTTGGGAGTAAGAACACATCCTCTCAATAGGCTTCAAAGAGAAAGGTATCATACACTATCCTTATGAATATTGGTGTAGATGATGACCCTAAAAATTTGTCTATAAGCGCTAATTGTTTTGAGTTAGAAAAGAAAAATAATATTACTTTATTCCTTGAATTCAGGGATGTCTTTGTTTATTCATATGATGACTTTTGTGGTTTTGAACTAAGAATTATCCATCATTCTATTACTATAAAATACAACACTATTCCTATTTGGAAAAGACAACAACTAGTTACTCGAGCCTTTGAGGCCACTATTAGGAGGGAAGTTGACAAGATGCTCAATGAAAATATCATAACTAGTTTTATATCCAGTCTCACCACTGACATCCACAGATCCATTTGATTGATTTGACTTTGTAGCTATAGAGGAATATGCTTCTTCAAAATCATAGGTAAGGGCATAAGAAATAGAGGTGGTTTAATCCATTGACTCAGAAGAAATTAACTCGGTAAATATAACACCATTAGAAAGAGAGGATATATAGGTAGTTGAGGCATAGGCTTCTTCTTCAGTAGAAAAGAAAAATAAAAGGGAAAAAAAAGCAATAGGAAAAGTAAACCAAAAGCAACAAAGGTGGAGGCAGAAGGAGAGATAATTATTGACTTTTGTGTCGAGTACTTTGAGTGGGTTTCTAACTTGGTCCTAATTCACAAAATGAATGGGTACATTTGACTATGTGTAGACTTTCTCACACTTAACAAGGAAAGAGTGAAGGATAACTTTATGCTCCCCAACATGGAACTAATCCTGCAACAAGTTGTAGGATCCCAAATGATGTCTCTCCTTGATGGATTCTTAGGCTATGATCAAATTCACCTCAAGTGAGAATATCATTATAAAAAAATCTTCACTACTCAGTGGGGCACCTTCACTTTTGAGTGCATGAACTTTGTTCTAATCAATGCATGTGCCACTTTTTAGAGAGATACACACATAACATTCGATGACTTAATTGGTATGATTATTTAGGTTTACCTTGATGACCATACTATTCATTACAAGCTATCAGGAAATACTTTTAATGACATGAGGCAACTATTTCCATGTTGCAGAAAGTACAATATTTTCTTGAATCTAGCTAAGTCTATATTTGGTGTCTCATGGGGGAAATTACTTGGCCATATTTTTAAAGATTCTAGCATTAGTATTAACCTAGAAAGGGTTTGTGTGATTCAAAAACTTCCCCCACCTACCACAAATAAGGAAATGCATTCCTTTATGGGAGATTTTTTTTTTGTTAGAAGGTTTATACATGATTTTTCTAGGATGGTCAAGCCTATTCATAATCTTCATAAAAAGGAACATGAATTTTCATGGTCTCGAGACACTGAGAAAGGTTTGGTGGATATAAAAAAGGCCATTTTTTCACCTATGCTTGCTCAACTTGATATTCTAAAATACTTTGGCATACACAATACTATAGAGAAAGATATTTTTGCTATCATGTTACAAAAGGATGACTTGGGTTCAAAACAATCAATTGATTTCATGATCTTAAGCTTAGCGTGGCGATCCTAATGAGGATTCCAATAGTGATGATGACTCTTTATCTTATTGATTTGTTTTTTAGTGTGAGAATGTATATGTCACTAATGATCCTTAGTATCATGATATTGTCTGTTACTTACATAATGAACACTTCCTTCCCAACATTGAAAGTTACAAAAGGAGATTGAGCTTAAAATCCTCAAATTATGTCATATTGTGTATTTTACTGTTTCGTAGGTGTATAGATGACGTACTTTTGTGTTGTGTATACAAATTGATATATTAAAGCATGTTTATATTCTTCACTATATGGCTGCTCAACCCTTTCACATTGGTGGCCATTTTGTTTCCAAAGAGACTACAGACAAAATCATCCAGATTGGTCAATAGTGGCCCTCTCTTTTCAAATATTGTTACTAGTTCATGCAATCTTGCAAGGTATGCTAGAATACGATGGGAAGAGAGTAACTTTTTGCCATGCCCTTAAATCTTGTTCTTCTTGATTTCATTTTTCTATGGGGTCTACACTTCATTGTCCCAATTAGCCCATGATCTTCTATTGGACATGTGTTTATCCTAATAGCCATTGATTTCTTTACCAAGGGTGTGAAGTTGTTCCACTAAAAAATTATAAGGTTGAATAGGTAATTTCCTTCCTAGAAGTCAATATTTTCTCACAATTTATCCTTCTATTGGAAATTATTTATGATAATTGAATTGTTTTCATTTATGGCAAGTTGACTAATTTTTGTAGCAAGTTTGGGGTTAAGCATTGAACCCCATCCACTTATTATTCCCAAAGAAATGGCCAAGTAGAATCCATGAACAAAACATTGATTAAAATCTTAAAGAAGAACATGGGAAAGAGAAACCCTACTAATGGCACATTCAACGCTTCTATGCTCTATAGGTTTCCTACACCACAATGAAAATAAATACTAGGGAAACTCCTTTCTAGGTGTTCTATGGTTAAGAGGCTATGATGCATGTAGAACTTTAACTAGCCTCCTTTCCTCTTGCTCTTCAATTCGAAGAATTAAACTCATTCAAAATCTCCCAAATATTCTACAACAAAGAGAACATGCCCTTACCAACATGAAACATAACAGTAAATGGTGAATACTTTATTTGATAAGAAAGCTAAATTTGTAGTTTTTGATGTGGGGCACAACGCTTTACTATGCGATTTTTCTCATTCTTGTAAGGGTAAACACACAAGGTTTCAAAAAATTTGGATTGGAGCTTACTTAGTTTCCTATGTCGTTGGAACTAATGTATATTATCTGTGTCTTATTTGAAACTCTATAGTGATCTAGACCTAGAGGTACTGAATCATTAAATAAAAAATAAACAATAAAACAATAAATCGATAGTTTATGTTTTGTTTTTTTTCTTTCTCCCACCAATATGCTTAGGTACACACTCCTTCATCGTAACATGATATTTCTCCAACTCTATGATGTGGTATGGCCACTTACCCTATCCTGGTGCTTTGGTTCTTCACACCAAGTATTCACCTACTCTCCACAAGAGTGTGTGCCCAAACACTTTTCACAAGTTGTAACTCTCCTCACAACTCGGTCCATCAATTAGAAGCAGTTCCCACAACTAAATTGGTACCAACCATCCTCCAAGGTATACATACAAAGATATCTCTGTGACAAACCAACCCACCTCACCAAAATGTTCACCAATATGCAACATAAATTGCCTCTGCGATGCACCTCAATGTTGGATTACTGAGAGGGGGGTTGAATCAGTAATAACGTAATTATAATCCTTTTTCTTCAAATGTTATATCAATGTAGAATTATTATCCAATAATGAGCAGTAATAAATAAACAACCACACACATACACAGTGCACCAGTGTTTTATGTGGAAACCCAAATTGGGAGAAAACCATAGGATTCTTTTTCTTATATGTCTTGAAGAATTACATTCATTGGAAGCACCAAATTCTTTTGATTTCCAGCTGCAACTGGAAGGAGGCTCCAACCCCCTAGTTTCTCAAGCTACAACCTGAGGGAAGCTCGAACTCCCCAAATCTTTGGCTACAACCAGAAGGAGGCTACAACCCCCAATGTTCTCCGGCTACAACTGAAAGGTGGCTACAACCACCTGTCCTTGCCCCGTCCTACCACCCTGAAGTAGAAGTAGAATGATGGAACCATTGTCACACTATCACTGTGACATATGCCACTGTAAATTTGTACCAATAAATCTAAACCATGCATCAACCATGCACCATCCTGTACCTCAACCTGTAATCAGCCTGTAATCAACATGTACCATAAACAAGTGCATCCAACCATGTGCCAAGTATGTACCAATCATGTGTCAACTACTCATCAACTATGAATTATCAATATGTACCGATATCATCAACTATACACCTCATGTATGTGCGCCAACTCATCAACTACTTGTCTGAACCATGTACTCAACATGTACCTCAACCAAAATCCCTCATCAATTTCATCATCCGAATCTAATTTATAGCTCTGTAATATACCTAGTGTGTATGATCACATTCCTTCAAACCTTCCTTAACTTTAAAAAGAAGAGACTAGCATTTTCATCAAACTTTTCTTTAGTCTCACATGCCTAGTTTTGGATTAGTCAACAACCCTAAGTTGAAGTAATCATAACTTTGAACGTGTAATGTATAAAGATCTGAAAATGATATAAAATGTTATGCAGTGTGTTTTATGCAATTTCTCCAAGTGTCATGACTTGGAACCTCTCAGAAAAGGAGTTATAACAAAAATGACATACCTTGCTGAATTCTGGCTTATTCTAGAGAGTGACCTTGTAGAGCGTGCCCTGCAAAAAATATTTAATGAAATGATCTAAAAATATTACAAAAAATACTACCGACTGTACCCTAACCAACACAATTGGTCTCAATGAATTTGGATCTGTTATGAAGAAGTTATGACATTTTTACCTGAAACACCTGATTTTGACTAGTTTCAGGACTGGCCACAAACCCTATTTTCCACAGACTGTAAATCCAAAAATAAAACGACCCACAAGCTGAATTTTTAACCACAGATACTTGGATATGTTTTCTCACTTTCATAGAAATTTAATGATCTGAATCATTATAGAAAAAACATTATGGCGAAAATGGTGAGATGACCTGAAAATAACATACCTTAGAAAGCACCATCAAAAGAATTTATCCTTCCTTGCATTTCGGCCTTCTTTTCTTCACTTTCCTCATAATTTTGGCTTAGATATCATTTGTATATCTTAGACACCTATAGATTCAATATTCTCAAGTGTGTTTCAAATGAGAGAGCCTTGCCTCTTATTTATACTCTCCAAGTAGCTTCCTTAAAAACATCTTCTAGGTCACTTGGCCCCACTTTCCTTATTT
>JZKD02S2347089.1:353861-370048 GCA_000966675.3 Picea glauca
AGAAAACTATGCTTGCAATTTCCCAATGCATGGTTGGTACTTAGCCCCCAGCTTAAGAAACTAATGGATCTAAATTAAGCATGAAGTCTAGAGGCTGAAAGCATTGTGCCCCAAGCTTCGTTTCATCCAACTGTGAAGGATAATGAAATGGAGCTTCAAATACTATACATAGGACTTGACCCAAACAAAGAGGGGGAATTTGTTTCATTTTTTAATGAGCTTGACACAAGAGAAGAACTATGCTCGTGACTCTATGTATAATCCCAAGACCACTATTTCATTTTTAACGAGATTGACACAAAAACGAGAACTATGCTCGTAACCTCTGTTTCATTTTTTAACGAGGTTGCCTCAGAGACACAAAAGAATGTCCTCGAAATCTTCTTGAGCATGGATTCCAAAAGGACAATGCTTCGGAAGGACACCATGTCAAGGGATAAAACTTGGTCATAGCTTCCAAGAGGTCTTCACTGGAAGGAAAAACACACTCTGGAAGGACAACATGTCGAGGGTCGCAACAGGAGTAAAGAGATCATGCTCTAACAACCCTATCGAAGAGATCACCATGTCAACTACTGGATCTAAGTCATCATAAGTTGAATCCATGGGCGTCAATGCCACATAATTGACCTATGGCAGGGATGATACCATCTACATATAAAAATCATTCATGGAGGCAATCCAGGCAGGGTCAACGAATGAAAGTTGATCAACAGTTACAACTCGTCCATCGTGAGGGAAATATATCACATGAAAAAGAGTAGACATAATAGCTTTCATGGCATAGACATAATCTCGCCCAAGGAGTAAAGAAAAATCCAAGGGGTCCTGGACTACCATGACATACCGGTAATCCAATAGTGATACCTGGAAGGCTCAAAGTAGTGATGTGAGGAGGACTAATGTTTCCATAAGAAGGAAAAAAAAAGGTTCCCCAACAGCAAGGGTTCCTTCATTGGTCATTCTGGGAACTGAAACCATTAAATAAATATCCAATTTAGATTCCTCTAGGGAAAACAAACATCACATGCTAAAAATCTAGTAAGCAAGCAAGCAAACAAAACCTTCTCACAATGAATGCACTAGTTGGTGATGAAATCCAGTGTCGTGGGAACAAAGTAAGAAGGGCCTGAGATAGAGTGGGTGGAAAAGTTAAGTTGATGACCTACTTAATGGACTTACACCCTGGTGCAATCTCCCACACATAATCGTGGGTATACCCTCCAAGGAGCCCGAGTGAGATTGGCCAATGTCGATTCCAGGTACTATGAAGACTTGCCCCTCCACAATCACCTTGTGTAAAGACCCTAAAGATATAGGCCACTAAGGTTAGCAATCACTACATCGATGCTTGGGGAAACAATCGATAATCTGATCCACATGTAAGGGCAGGGTATCTATCCTGAAATCAAATTGAAAGGATTCCACTCATCATTCTGGGTATACCTCTCAAGCGACCCCCATAATACATGTAATCTCTACACCAAGACCAACAAAGCAGGCTGAGTAACTCTACTAGTCTCAATGCGACCTCGTGATTGACCCTTGTGTGAGAAGGGATTCCCATGACAAAATGTAGTAAGTGGATTTAACTCTCCCTATCACAAGATACTATGTTTGTTTGCAGCTTTGGAAAGTTATCTTTCACACCTATTCCAAAGCCCTACGACTAATCTAATATAGGTTTTCTACCAGAAAAGATAAAAATGTCTAATCAATTTTTATAAGCACTTTATTTTATGGTTGTTGTTACTCAAAAGGAAAATGGCATGGAAAATATGGTGTTTCGACTAACTCGAAAGTTATGAAAAGAGATGAATATGCAATTTTTTCATTTCAATGAAATCTATGCTATGAGAAGGAGAAAACATTTATCATTCCAGATGCACAATGTCCCAAAATATTAAAACTCATCAATATCAATATTCTCAAGAAATGAGCAAAAAAGACTATACACCAATGCATGATTCATGGCCCCCCCGGCCATGAGGGGAAAAGTTTTCATAATTTAAGACCAAAAAATGCCAAGAATCATGCAATTTTTCTACTTCAAATGCAAGGATGGCCCCAATCTAATATAAAGCAAGAAATTAAATCTTTTTGTTTCAAAAATTTCACTAAAAGCAATAATGAACTTTGTTAAAACAAAGAAACCCAAACTAAAAGTTTTCTTATAAAGAAAACTATTCAGAAGAAATATGATCTTTCCCTAAACAATTCTAAAGAAAACACACGCTTTGTAATTGAAAGAAACTCAAAGAAAGAGACTAATCCTTCAAAACCAAACAAAGCAAAGATGGATAAAAGAAACTCAAAGAATGTCAAGTAGACTGTAAACAGATCAATATAGGGTCCAAAATCTCAATCCAGATGATCAAAGCAAAACTCGGTCATCAAAAGATGACAAGACCCAATCTAAAAAAATTTACAAACAAGTTTGCATCCTAGAAGTAGAGTACAGTGCGAGAATTAGGTATTCTCCAAGGCTAGACACTAGTAGGGTGCGAGAAGTTCGCACTGGATCTAACAGCAACGTGTGAAAATCAATGGTTTTCACAAGCTGTAAAGAGGTACACTGTGAGAATGTTTGTAACCAATTTTTTTTTTGAAAAAAGACAGGGAATCTAAGTGAACTTCTAGATCCAGAGAGTCTGGATGGATGTCGCACAGACTCAGAAAATAGAAAACAAGCAATCAAAGGAAGGGAAACTAGACTAACTAGGAAATGATTTGTTCCCCGGTACGGTCGCCAATTTTGTTGTCGGATAAATCGGTAGGTGTGGACACTAACTGATCTCCCTAGATCCACCTAGATATAGAACAAAACACAACAGAACATGTCACTTTCCTTAAGTTTTAGATATTGAATTTACTAACTAAAGAGGGATGGGTGACCTACCATTTAAATTTTTCTTCCTCTCGCCATCACCATCCTAGCTCCATTCCAATGCTCATAAAATGATGAACTTGCAAAATAACCCAACCAACCAAAGTGATAGTAATAGGATAAACTCAATATAAGCCTATGTATGTGATCAAGGAATCATACAATAAAACAAAACAAGCTTTATAGGAAAGAATCATATTACTGTATCATATTAAATGTGAAAGAGATATTACAACCATGGTCTTGATGTAATAAGGTCCCTTCCAACTATCCTTCGTTCCCCACACACTTTCACTCCAAGAATTCTGAGAGCACAGATCTGATAATATTCACAATCTATCTTGACAAAGGCAAAACTCAAAATCACTGTAACCAAGCTAATAATTCCAAGCCAAATCCAACTTAACCCTTCTCCATGAGAGATCCTCTCCTTTTATAAGATGAAGAGGATAAGGTGAGGAGGTTAGGATGATCCCACTAAATCATGAAAGCAAGTAAGATCCAAACCATTAGGATGCCACCTCACCATGGAAGTTTCTCCTTCTAGAAGATTCGCGAAAACGCTCGTTTTTCCCACGTGTAAGCATTCTCGCACCCTGTCTATATATAAGAATGCAAAATCCTCATGACCTAGCTATGATGCAGCCTATGAGAATTAGGCATTCTCACACCCTAGCTATAATGAAGCTTGCAAACTTCCTTTTTTATAGGGTTTTTACAAAGGAAAATGCAACTTCTTTTTTCCGGAAAAGTTCTTCTCTCTTCTTCCTTCAGGAACTCATGCCACTGACCCCTCTGAAGACTAAAGATAGGTTTACATGATTAACAGTCATAGAGATGAAGAAAATAATGTGTAACACCCGACCACATAATTTTTGAGATCGTCCATGTTTGCAACAACGTTCATAATGGGGCATCTCATATTTGTCAAATGTCGTTGTTTCCATTCATAGAATCTTTGTTCGAACTCTCTTGAAATGTCATGGACTTCCAATTCAACCACCACAAATGTCATGCACCGACCCCGCATAGTGAGCACTAGTCAATGGGGCCAACGTTGAAATTTCTTCAAACTGTGCGTGTATGCGTCGAAATTTGACATGGTTAGACTAGACACATGCCTTGATGGTGTGGGAGGATTTCAATACTCAGGGAATATGTTTGATGTCCTGGCCACATAATTTTTGAGATCGTCCATGTTTGCAACAACATTCATAATGGGGCATCTCATATTTGTCAAATGTTGTTGTTTCCATCCATAGAATCTTTGTTGGAACTCTCTTCAAATGTCATGGATCTTCCAATTCAACCACCACAAATGTCATGCATCGACTTCGCACAGTGAGCACTAGTGAATGGGGCTAACGTTGAAATTTCTTTAATATGTGCCTGTATGCATCAAAATTTGACATGGTTAGACTAGACAAATGCCTTGATGGTATGGCAAGGTTTCAAGACTCAAGGATGTTTGATGTCTCGGCCACATAATATTTGTGATTGTCCATGTTTGCAACAACGTTCATAATGGGGCGTCTCATATTTTTCAAATGTCGTTGTTTCCATCCATAGAATCTTTGTTGGAACTCTCTTGAAATGTCATGGAACTTCCAATTCAACCACCACAAATTTCATGCACTAACCCCACATAGTAAGCACTAGTGAATGGGGCCAACATTGAAATTTCTTCAATATGTGCCTATATGCATCGAAATTTGACATGGTTAGACTAGACACATGCCTTGATGGTATGGGAGGGTTTGAAGACTCAAGTATTTATGATGTCTCGACCACATAATCTTTGAGATCATCCATGTTTTCAACAATGTTCATAATGGGCGTATCATTGTCAAATTTCATTATTCCCATTTGTAAAATCTCTGTTGGAACTCTCTTGAAATGTCATGGAACTTCCAATTCAACCACGAAAAATGTCATGCACCGACCCCACAAAGTGAGCAATGAATGGGGCCAACGTTGAAATTTCTTCAATATGTGCCTGTATGCATAGCAATTTGACATGGTTAGACTAGACACATTCATTGACAGTATGGGAGAGTTTCAAGACTCAAGGATGTATGATGTCATACAAAAACATTTTGAAAAAATTTCAACGTTGGCCCCATTCATGGGTCACCATTTCCCATCAAGTACTCTAGCCCTAGTACACTGTGTTTTAATAGTTGTTTCCTTTAAAATTCGACTGATCAAAAAATTTAAACGAAATTAAAAGAGCCCTAGTACAATGCCTTTTAATAGTTTTACTTTATTTGAGAAGACCCGCAAACCCTTTTTGAAGTGTCGTTATTATAGAAAACTTGTCACAACATCCATAAAATGAAACATATTTGTATATTTTATAACGTCGCAATTCCGACGATCATTGACCAAATCAAATTTGACTTGGTCAAAATACTAGGTGACCATTGGAGGGGGAAAACCTAGTTTCCACAACGTCAAAACTGCGACAACTATCTTCACAAATGTGGAAAGAGAGACGACTATGTCACAAACGTTGTAAGAGAGACAACTATGTGGAAAACATGAAAAGAGAGATGACAACGTGGAAAGAGAGACGACAATGTGGAAAGAGAGACGTCAACGTGGCAACAGTGACGTTATCGGGAAATATGAAAGAAAAAATTAAAATTTCCTCTATTTTTCGACAGTATGGCCAATTTTTCCCATAATGCTGCAAATAGAATGTCGAAATTTTTACAATATGTACTAGTGTGAAATATGGTACTCCACATAAAATATATTATCAAGGAAAAAACGAGCTACATGAAATTTCATTTGAACAAAAATTTACAAGTTAAATGAGTACATCAATAAAAAAACATACTAACCTTGCAAGTTCAAAATCCGAGCTATGTAGATCGAGAATTGGATTTGTTAAATTAGTGGGTGACGAAAAAAATAAAAATCTCAAACAGAAGCCATGAACAATGTTGCAACTATATAAATTGTATCTCAAAGTATCTTAAATATAGGTATATATAGATCAACTATTCAACTAATTGTTAGCATATTCTTTTTAAGATAGGCAAAATTTTCTTGGAAATAGCGACGAACTTTCATGGCAATAGAGATGAACTTTCATGGAAATAGCGACGAAAATCCATTTCAATTTAACAACCCTATTCATGGAAATAGCAACGAACGTTTATGGCAATAGCGACGAAAATCCCGCCCAATCTTAAAAAAAATATGAAAATCATGGAAACATGGAAAAATTTCGTGGAATAATATGCCCATATGTAGTAGTGTATAATTAGTATAAATATGAGTAGGATGCATGATAAATATTTTCTTGAGAATTATTATAATAAATCTCTTCTCTACTCGAGGTTTCCCCGTAGAAGAGAAAAGTGAAAATCTCTTTCTTTGAATAAAGGTATTATTTTTGGTATTGTTCTTCTCAGTATTTTGTTGTTCCATTGGTATATGTTGATTATTTCTATTTCTTCATATTATATTACATCAGGTATGTTACACTAACAATATAAGTAGGATTCAACTATGAAAATGGAAGATGGGAGTCCATACTGAAAACTAAAAAATGGATGCCAAGGCGAGAGCCTCAAACAAAATTTCGATGAAAACACTATATTCTACGATGTTATTGGTTTTAAGACCATGGTAGACACCCCCTGAACTCACCGGCTCATAAGTGGGAAATAATATCACCGAAGTGATGGAAACTATATTTCGGGTACTACAACTGGCACCATCAACATATCCCACATAGACTAAGGTCGAGGATGAAATTTGCAAATTAAGCATAAATAATTATAAGCAATGAACTAGTAGATTCAACATACACAAAATGAAAAGCACACCACTCCAAAACAAAAAAAAAACCTATGTAAAAATAATAAAATCAATGAATGACCTAATCAAAATACTTTTTAAGGTATATCTCATTGCGAGGCTTCGAAGGGGGATTTCCATCACATTCAACCACCTCATAGGCCCCTATTTTCAAGACACATCTAACAATGTAGGGACCATGCCAAAGGGGTTCAAACTTACCTATGCCTAACATGTCATGGTCCTAATCATAAACCAAGACCATGTCACCCTCTGAAAAGACACAAGGACAAACATACTTGTCACACTGGGATTTGATGCGTTTCTTATGAGTTTCATTGGCCAAGGTGGAATGACGATGTTGTTCATTAAGATGGGCCATGTACAAGAGACACTCCTCTTCGGTGGAGTTGTTGTACAATAGTTCTACAACAATATTCAATGATAGGATTTCACATTCAATTGGAAGCATTTCCTCCATACCATAAATGAGTTGGAATGGTGTCAACTAGGTAGCAACTTTAGCTAAGGTACGGTAATCCCATAATGTCAAAAATAACATGAGATACTAGTTAGCTTTTTTGTTTCCATAACATCCTCTGCATCATGGTATTTTGTACATGAGTGATGGATTCTACTTGGTAATTGTCTCTATTTTCCCTTGGTGAAGGAAGCGTAGGACCCTAAATACTGATGAGACAACAACAATCATCTCATACAACCAAGTGCATCCCAGTAGCAAATTGTACTCAAGAGGTGCATCGATGTCCTCCAGAACAATAAACAGAGTCTTACCACCTAACTCGATGGGTAAGGTGGTGATTATCCCATGGGGATATAACATATGTCCACAAAATTATTTCAATAGTGTTGCATAAGTGTCAAGCTTAGGTGATCCAATGGCCTTCAAACATGACATAGAAATAATACAAGTCGAGGCTCCTTCTTCAGTCACATCGTGATGGATATTTTTCTCCACTAGTCTTACTTTGATTTGAAATGTGATTTGATGGTAAATCCTATCATGAACTTGATCAGAATAAAATTTTATCAAAATTGACTCTGAGGGATAAAACCTGCTAATGGAAGACAACAAATCTTTTCTATGCATTAGCTTTGGAGGACTTTGAGTGTAGACATGGCACATGGTTCTTGGGCCAAGTATTCCACAATATTGTAGTTGTGGGAATACCATGTATTTGGATTGTGTGTCATTTTTCGAAGAACACTCTCCATAGGGAAAAGTGGCGTGTCAAAGGATGGCTTCTCAATCAGAAGAGGGCCGCTAGGATTGGAAGAAGATATTGATTCATGAGAAAAAAGAGTAGGCTCAAAATTGTCATAGTCCTTGGCTCGAGTCTTCAAGTTGATCAACTGGTTTCACTTGAAAACTATGGAATTCGAGGAATACCTATCATGTTCAGGGGTACCTTCTATTGCGCCTATTTTTTCACCTAAATGAGAAAAATAGAGGTGCTTACAAGCTTAGTTGGGTTAGATAAGAAAGAAAACAATAAAGGAAAGGGTTAGAAGAATAAATCATAAAAGACTAAGCTAAGAATTAAACTAGGAATAATAAAAACAATTAAACTATAGTGCATAAGGACAGAAGAACAAGAAAGAAACAAGACTCATTTCACCAATGGAAAGGATTGTATTAGTGAAAATAAAACACCAAGGAGAAAGGGAGACTTTGGGTCCCTTCTTCCTCCAAGGGAGGGATCTTGGACCCCCAAGATTGATCTCTTCTTACAACTTAGAAACTTGAAAGAAATGGTGAAAGAATCCAAAGCTAATTCACTCAAAGGGTGATGTGAATAGCTCAAATGGAATGGTGCTAGTATGATCTTGATGAGAAAAGAGGATTCCCTAAGAGAATAGCAGTAGCATAACCTTACAAATGAATTCCTTGAACATGTAGTGCACCCATGGCCTCTTTTTATAGCACAACTTTGAGGTATTATGCAACCAACTTTTAGTGTGAACAAGGGGTTGTTTAGGGCACCTTTAGGTATTTGAACAACCACCCAGCTGGATTCATCCAAGATTTGGATGTAAAATTGACTTGGAAGCTGAACCAGAAGTGGGTGGGAGGCCAAACAACATCATAAATGTGTCATTCTCAGGTGTGCATGACTTTAGTGTCCACATTCGTGGGTCTTGACATCATGGATGTTATGTTCATAAAGAAGTAGGGGGGATTCTTGGGTGATTCCTTCGTCGTCTTCTTCATGCCATTTTAGTTCAACCTCACACTAAGGAAATACTGACAGAACATGGGTCACCGCTACATGGAGGTGTTATGCTCTGTGAAACCAGAGTTCTACCAGGCCATCACTGAGGTAATCGGTTCGGAGGATCAACCCACTCGTTGGTGAGACCAGCGCACCGATTCTTTGTTTAATGATAATAACGATAATTATCGACACCAAGATGATCATAATAATGATAAAGACGATGTTGAGCATATTGTACGTATTAATACTAAACTTGTCTGCTTTCTTGATTCTAGTCCAAAACAGACTGCTTTGAACATTGCACTTTGACATTTCTTATGCAGACCACAAACTTGGACGACTTGTTGCCCTTAACAACTATATGTGATAACAATCACTATTTTCCCTTGGTGAAGGAAGCGTAAGACCCTAATACTGATGATACAATGACAATCATCTCATACAATCAAGTGCATCCTGGTAACAAATTGTACTAAAAAGGTGCATCAATGACCTCCAAAACAATAATTAGAGTCTTACCACCTAACTCGATGGGTAAGGCGGTGATTATCCCATGGGGATATAACATATGACCACAAAATGATTTCAATAGTGTTGCATAAGTGTTGAGCGTAGCTAATCCAAGGGCCTTCAAACATGACATAGACATAATACAAGTCGAGGCTCCTTCATGAGTCATAGCATGACGGATATTTTTCTCCATCAATCTTACTATGATTTGAAAATCAATTTGATGGAAAATCCTATCATGAACCTGATCAGAATAAAATTTTATCAAACTCAAGTATGAGGGATCAACCCTACTAATGGTAGACAACAAAGATTTTTTATACATTGGGTAGCTTTGGAGGACTTTGAGTATAGACATGGCACATGGTTCTTGGGCCAAGTATTCCACAATATTGTAGTTGTGGGAATACCATGTATTTTTATTGTGTGTCATTTTTCAAAGAACAATCTTCATAGGGAAAAGAGGTGTGTCAAAGGATGGATTCTCAATCAGAAGAGGGCCGCTAGGATTGGAAGAAGATATTGATTCATGAACAAAAAGAGTAGGCTCAAAATTGTCATAGTCCTTGGTTTGAGTCTTCAATTGGATCATCTGGTTTCACTTGAAAACTATGGAATTTGAGGAAGACCTATCACGTTGAGGATTACCTTCCACTCCCCTTTACGAGGGTGTAGTATTGTTTGCAACCATGTTTTGCAGTTGAGGGGGAAAAATATGATTTAGGAAAGTGGGATACTAGGGGCCCATTTACTAAGCCAAATATTGATGGATATCATCCTTCCTAGGACATTGATTAGTAGGGTGGCCATCCCCAAAAATAGTGAAAGGGAACCAACTATTCTTTTTCTCTTTCATGCCCCCTTGATATTTTTGGGTGGGAGCGGTCCCTTGCTCAATGTTGAAAATTTTATTTTTATTCCTCTTCTTCTTTCCTCCAGGTTGCTAAGGATTCTTCGGTTTCATGGATTGCAGCAAGATCACCTTGGTTTGATTAGGAACCATTTCATTTTGAACATTACAGCTAGAAGCTAACAGGTGTGATGAGATATAAATGTGACCCATTTGGTAAGCTAACCAATTTCTCTTAGTTTTCTTTAAATTTATCTGTTTCATGACATTTTTTTTGTAAAATTACTTTCAGGGGAGCTAACAGTATCTCAGATGGATACAAAGAGGTATCGTATAAGAGGCAACGAATGCAACGAGAATACCCACAACTTTACAGTGGTTACTATTGTGATGGAGGTGGTGACCATCTTGGGACATGCTATGGTAGCATTCACTGTGGGCTGGGCAACGATTTCCCCATGGTACACCTCTACGGGCTTCCATTCAACTACAGGGAGAATGACGTATATGATTTCTTCGTGGGTATTGACATCGTGGACATTTTGTTCATAAAGAAGGTGGTTCTCTTCTCAGGTGATGCCTTCGTTGTCTTCTCCATGCCATTTCAGGCCGAGCTCATGCAACAGAAAGACCGATAGAACATGGGTCACCACTACATCAAGGTGTTCCACTCCGTGAAATCAAAGTTCTACTAGGCCATCACTAAGGTAATCGGTTGGGAGGATGAGCCCACTTGTCGGTGAGACCAGAGAACCAGTTCTTCTCTTAATGATAATAACGATAATTCTTGACACCAGGATGATCATAATAATGATAAAGACGATGTTGAGCATATTTTACATATTAATGATAAACTTATCTGCTTGCTTGATTCTAGTCTGGAATAGGCTACTTTGAACGCTATGCTTTGATGTTTCTTGTGCAGACCACGAACTGGACAACCTGATATCCTTGAAAATTATGTGATAACAATCACTATTTTCCCTTGGTGAAGGAAGCGTAAGACCACAAGACTGACAATACAATGACAATCATCTCATACAACCAAGTTCATCTCGATAACAAATTTTACTCAAGAGGTGCATTGATGACCTCCAAAACAATAAACATAATCTTACCACCTAACTCGATGGGTAATGTGGTGATTGTCCCATGGGGATATAACATATGTCCACAAAATGATTTCAATAGTGTTGCATAAGTGTCGAGATTAGGTGATACAAGGGCCTTCAAACATGACATAGACATAATACAATTTGAGGCTCCTTCATCAGTCACAATGTGATGGATATTTTTGTCCATCAGTCTTACTTTGATCTAAAAAGAAATTTGATGGGAAATCCTATCATGAACCTGATCAGAATAAAATTTTATCAAAATCGACTCTGAGGGATCAACCCTGCTAATGGAAGACAACAAATCTTTTCTATGCATTGGGTAGATTTGGAGGACTTTGAGTGTAGACATGGCACATGGTTCTTGGGCCAAGTATTCCACAATATTGTGGTTGTGGGAATACCATGTATTTGGATTGTGTGTCGTTTTTTGTAGAACAGTCTTCATAGGGAAAAGAGGTTTGTCAAAGGATGGATTCTCAATCAGAAGAGGGTTGCTAGGATTGGAAGAGGATATAGATTCATGAAAAAAAAGAGTAGGCTCAAACTTGTCATAGTCCTTGGCTCGAGTCTTCAATTTGATTGTTTGGTTTCACTAGAAAACTATAGAATTTGAGGAAGACCTATCATGTTGAGGGGTACCTTCCATTCCCCTTTACGGGGGTGTAGGATTTGTTGCAACCATGTGTTGCAGTTGAGGGGGGAAAAAATGAGTTAGGAAAGTGGAATAATAGGGGCCCCTTTACTGAGCCAAATATTGATGAACATCATCCTTCCTAGGACATTGATGAGTAGGGTGGTCATCCCCACAAATAGTGCACAGGAGCCAACTCTTCTTTTTCTCTTTCACGCCCTCCTGATTTTTTTGCGTAGGAGCGATCCCTTACTTAGTGTTGAAAATTTTATTTTTATTCCTCTTCTTCTTTCCTCTAGGTTGATAAAGATGACAATTCTCAACACCAATATGATCATAATAATGATAAAGGTGGTGTTTAGCATATTCTAAATATTAACTCTAAACTTTTCAGCTTGCTTGATTCTAGTCCAGAACAGACTGCTTTGAACACTGCGCTTTGACGTTTCTTGTGAAGACCATGAACTTGGACAACTTGCTACCCTTGACAATTATATGTGATAAAAGTCACTATTTTCCCTTGGTGAAGGAATCGTAAGACCCTAATACTGATGATACAATGACAAACATCTTATACAACCAAGTGCATCCCGATAACAAATTGTACTCAAGAGGTGCATCGATGACCTCCAAAATGATAAACAGAGTCTTACCACCTAACTCGATGGGTAAGGCGGTGATTATCGCATGAGGATATAACATATGTCCACAAAATTATTTCAATAGTGTTGCATAAGTGTCAAGCTTAGGTGATCCAAGGGCCTTCAAACATGACATAGACATAATACAAGTCGAGACTCCTTCATCAGTCACATCATGATGAATATTTTTCTCCATCAGTCTTACTTTGATCTGAAAAGAGATTTGATGGGAAATCCTATCATGAGCCTGATCAAAATAAAAAAATTTCAAACTCGACTCTGAGGGGGAAAAGGATGAGTTAGGAAAGTGGGATACTAGGAGTCCCTTTATGGGGGTGTAGGACTTTTTACAACCATGTGTTGCAGTTGAGGGGTAAAAGGATGAGTTTGGAAAGTGGTATACTAGGGGGCCCTTTACTAAGCCAAATACTGATGGATATAATCCTTTCTAGGACATTGATGAGTAGGGTGGTCATCCCCACAAATTGTGTAGGGGAACCAACTCTTCTTTTTCTCTTACACACCCCCCTGATTTGTTTGGGTGGGAGATGTCCCTTGGTTAGTGTTGAAAATTTTATTTTTATTCCTCTTCTTCTTTCCCCTAGGTTGATAAAGATGATATTTCTCGACACTAGGATTATCATAATAATGATAATTCGTGACACCAGGATGATCATAATAATGATAAAGATGATGTTTAGAATATTGTACATATTAACACTAAACTTGTCTTCTTACTTGATTCTAGTCCAGAAACAGACTGCTTTGAACATTGCACTTTGATGCTTCTTGTGCAGACCATGAACTTGGACAACCTAGTGACCTTGAGAATTATATGTGATAGCAGCCAATATTTTCCCTTGGTGAAGGAAGTGTAAGACCCTAAGACTGACGATACAATGACAATCATCTCATACAACCAAGTGCATCCTAGTAATAAATTGTACTCAAGAAGTGCATCGATGACCTCCAAAACAATAAACAGAGTCTTACCACCTAACTCGATGGGTAAGGTGGTGATTGTCCCATGGGGATATAACATATGTTCAGAAAAGGATTTCAATAGCTTTGCATAAGTGTTATCACTGAAATTTCGTCCGCACATGGTTACAAGAACTCAACATTGTCAAATAGTAATGAAGTCATTCATGGCCCTGAATTAATCTCACAGCATTCAAAAAGGGCAAAAAACTATACAAAGTAGTGAAAAATTGAAGAGTGCTTTACAGAAGTTGGGTGCGTGTGCACATACGCGGAACAGGGACGTAGAAAGCGTGCATACGCACATGATGCGCACCTGTTAGCGCAAAAAGACACACACCTGCTAAACGATGCATTTATGAATGTGGTCGGCCTCCCAACCACTTATGGTTCAGCTCCCAAGCTAATTTGATCTCCAAATCTGGGTTGGATCTGAATGGTGGGCTGGTCAAAGACCTAATAATGCCCTAAATGGCCTCTTTTCACACTACAAAGCAGTCACACAATAACCCAATGCAATGCTATAAAAAGCCATGAATGCACCTAATTTTCTCAAGGAATTCAAAGTAATGTTATGTTGCCTATATTGTTTTAAGGACTCCATCCTTGACAAGAACACATTGGCACCATTTCATTGAGCAATCCACCTCTCCATTGAGTGGATTTGCAAAGAGTTCTTTCACCACTATTTTCATTTTCTTTGTTGTAAGGAGAGAAAGCTTGTGAGGGTCCAAGAGCCTTCCCTTGGAGGAAGAAGGGACTTATAGTCCCATTTCTTCTTGGTGCTTTGATTTCATCAATAGATCAGCCTAAAAACATTGGTGACATGGGTCTTTTTGTTTTTGTTATCTCTATGTCCCTATGCTTATGATTTTAGTTTGTATTAGTTTAATTCTTGCTTATAGTTTTGTTTTTCTTTCTCTACCTCTTTCCTCTACAACTTTCCTGCTCAGCAAGACCCAATTGGGCATGCAAGCACCTCTTATTTTCTCACCAAGGTGATGAAAGAGGCATAACAATAAGTGTCGAGCTTAGGTGATCCAAGGGCCTTCAAACATGATAGAGTCTTACCAGAGGTGCATGATGGATATTTTTTCTCCATCGTGGACATTTTGTTCGTAAAGAATTAGGGCCACTTCTTGGGTGACGCCTTTGTCGTCTTCACCATGCCATTTCAGGTCAACCTCATGCTACAGAAAGACCGAAAGAACATGGGTCATTGCTACATCGAGGTGTTCCACTCTGTGAAACCAAAGTTCTATTAGGCCATCGTTGAGGTAATCAGTTGGGAGGATCAGCCCACCCATCTGTGAGACCAGAGCACCGTTTCTTCGCTTAATGATAATAACAATAATTCACGACACTAGGATGATCATAATAGTGATAAATTCGATGTTGAGCATACTATACATATTACCAATAAACTTGTCTTCTTCCTTGATTCTAGTCTAAAACAAACTGCTTTGAACGCTACGCTTTGACATTTCTTGTGCAGACCACGAACTTGGATGACCTGCTGCCCTTGACAATTATATGTGATAACAGTCACTATTTTCCCTTGGTGAAGGAAGCGTAAGACCCTAATACTGATGATACAATGACAATCATCTCATACAACCAAGTGCATCCTAGTAACAAATTGTACTCAAGAGGTGCATCGATGACCTCCAAAACAATAAATAGAGTCTTACGACCTAACTCGATGGGTAAGGCAGTGATTATCCCATGGGGATATAACATATGTCAATAAAATGATTTCAATAGTGTTGCATACGTGTCAAGCTCAGGGGATCTGAGTGCCTTCAAACATGACATAGACATAATACAAGTTGAGCCTCCTTCATCAGTCACAGTGTGATGGATATTTTTCTCCATCAATCTTACTTTGATATAAAAAGTGATTTGATGTGAAATCCTATCATGAACCTGATCAGAATATAATTTTATCAAACTCGACTCTGAGGTATCAACCCTGCTAATGGCAGAAAACAAAGCTTTTCTATGCATTGGGTAGCTTTGGAGGACTTTGAGTGTAGACATGGCACATGGTTATTGGGCCAAGTATTCCACAATATTGTAGTTGTGGGAATACCATGTATTTGGATTGTGTGTCATTTTTCTAAGAACAGTCTTCATAAGGAAAAGAAGTATGTCAAAGGATGTATTCTCAATCAGAAGAGGGCCACTAGGATTGGAAGAAGATATTGATTCATGAACAAAAAGAGTAGGCTCAAAATTGTCATAGTCCTTAGCTCGAGTCTTCAAGTTGATCATTTGGTTTCACTTGAAAACTATGGAATTCGAGGAAGACATATCATATTGAGGGGTACCTTCCATTCCCCTTTATGGGGGTGTAGGATTTGTTGCAACCAGGTGTTGTTGTTGAGGGGGAAAAGGATGAGTTAGGAAAGTGGGATACTAGGGACCCCTTTACTGAGCCAAATATTGATGGATATCATCCTTCCTAGGACATTGATGAGTAGGGTGGTCATCCCCACAAATTGTGTAGGGGAACCAAATCT
>JZKD02S2347089.1:386123-410536 GCA_000966675.3 Picea glauca
TCGAATTTGCAATGGATACTATGGGCAGTTAGGAGATGATCTACAGATTTCACTTGCATTTTAGTTACTTAGTTTAAGGGATTTTGGGATTATTCCCAGATTTTGTAAAACTGTTGACTATTATTCACAAGGATGTTTTACCTTGTGAAAAACTTATTTAAACTTATGATTTTGTAATAATCAACAATCCTCAGTTGGGGAGAACAAGGATATGTGATCTTGATTCAAACTAGAGCAGAATTGATGTGTTGTTATAGCTTTCGCTTTTCAATATATCGACACTTTGTTCCAAGTTTTGTATATCATTTTGTGTCTGGTTTAGTATTACTTTGCTATCTAAATCAAATTCAAGTGATATAATTTCTTATTATTATACATTCCTTGTTGCTTCCAATTTGATAAAAGACATAACAGTTAAAGGATTCAGTTTATGAATGATAGCTTTGTCTTTTTTATGAATTGAATTATCATATATGAATTTGTTGCATAATAGGTTTCCCTTTTGCACAAGTTTGTAATCTGAAGACTGTTATGATTTCTTTTATGTCTTGTTTGTCCTGTAATTTACTTCAGGAAGCATCATAGCTGATCCTTTGCGAGAAGATTAAGGGCTAAATGGTGTGAATTTCTTCCTCCAACCAGCTTACGAAGCCATCATACACAGGGCAAACTTGGAGGGTTTCCAGGTTAATTAGTTAGATGCTTATTGCTTTGATTAATTAGTAGTTTAGTTAGTTTTAGATTAGATTATTTAATTTCAGTTAGTTTTCTTTCTGTTTTATAAATACAAAAAGACAAAAATAGATCCTTGGCTATCTTAGGGCAGCGAACACATGAGTTTTGCAGGTTTTAATCAAATCTGTAATTTGTCCATATTGTATATTTGTGAATAAAGAAGGATCATAGCTGATAATTAAGTAGTTGATTTGAGTTATTATAATCATAGTTAGTATCTTGTCAATATATAATAGTTAGTAGTTCATAGTTAGATTAGCATAGTTAAGTAAAGTTTGTTTTTTATTAGTTTCTAGTTTCCTCCAATTTAGTTTGATTTCTTTTATTTAAGTAGTTAGTTTATTTTAGTTTGTTTTATTAGTTTCTAGTTTCCTTAGTTTAGATTATTTATCTCAGATCACTTTCTCTTTGGTTTCCTTACGAGACCTCAGAGCGTCCAACGGAGCCGTTAAACTCGTCAGGGTGGTCCATACCAAATGGCTTGGGTTATTTAGACAACCCCGGACCGGTTCCACTCTTCCAGTTGACGGATGGACTTTTTCGCCCGTCAACAAGTAGGAAGAGATATACACTCTCCAAAAGCACAAAACACACAATAGCATATTGTGTTAGGGAGTGTTAGATTCCATTTGCAACATCTTGTCCTAGGAATCCCTTCTCACACAAGGGTCAAACACTAGGTCGCATTGATATTGAGAGAGTTACTCACCCTGCTTTGTTGATATCAGTGTAGAGATTGCACGTATTACGTGGATGATTCGAAAGGTATACCCACAATGATGAGTGGAAGCCTTTTGAGTTGATTAAGGTCTAGATACCCTGCCCTTTCATGTGGATTGGACTGTCGACTGTTCCCCTAGGCTTTATTGTTGTTGGTGGTGGCCTCAGTGGCCTATCTTTCTAGGTTCTTACCCAAGGTGACTATGGAGGGGAAATTCTTCACGGTACCTGGAATTGACATTGACCAAACTCACTCGGGCTCCTTGGAGGGTATACCCACAATTATGTGTGGGATCTTGCACCAGGGTGTAAGTCCGTTAAGCAGGTCGTCAGTGTAACTTTTCTACCATAGCCCAGCCCCTTCTCATCTCGTTGTTGTGACGTTGGATTTCATCACCAACTAGTGTCTTTGAAATTAGAAGATCTTGTTTGCCTGGTGATTGCTTCCTAGATTTTGTTTACTAGTGCATGTTGTTTGTTTCTCAAAGTTGACCATAGGATTTTCTTCGCGAAGTTTGTCACTCGTTTACAATAGCTCCTCCACATCGTTCATGTAGAATGCAAGGTTTATCTCCAGAGCATCTGAACGGTTCTCAACCCTTGCCTACAGGTAAACCTGAGGGCTTTCCTCGACAAAGTGAAGCCATAGTCATCACCACACCACAAGTGGAACGAACTGACTCTCTAGAACCTTTTCGAATTACCAATACTCGAGAGGATTTTTGACTTCACCCTGGTTCTGAGCGACCATTTATGCGATTAAATTCTTCTAGAGAATTAGTTGTTACCTCTTCTGTATCACTCGTTGGGCCTTTTCTTTGTGTATAAGGCCAAGATCCTTTTTGGTCTGCAGGTGATTTTCGAAGGACCCTTTTTGGTCCTGGTTTGTCTATGGTCTCTGAAATCAACCCTCCGGTGTTTTCTGAGACAGAGACTATACCGTTGACTACCACTTATCACTTTACTGTCCCTGTCAAAATGGCCCATCTCGTAAATACTATGAGTGTCCCAACCGGGTTCACTGCAGCTGATCTTGCTCCTATAAACACACAACGAACACCCAATGTCACTCCGACATTACCACCCGAATACCATGCGTTGAATTCTTTTTTGAATGCTTATATTCCAACACCTCCACAAACCCCATCTGGTTCTCTAGGTGGTCCTTCTTTTCCTGGGCATCCTATTCCTAGTTTTATTCTGACACTCCCTCAATTTCCTTCTGGAAGACCTTTCTTATCTTCCACTGGAAATCCTAATCCTAGTGTCACTATCCCATCCATTACACCTAACTTGTAGATTCCCATTGGTGGACACGGTGGTACAATATCACTTCCTCTTACTGGACATATTCCAATTACTACATTACCGTCGATTGGGACACAACTTCCGGTTGGAACTCCGCCTACGATAGGGGGACCAACCCCACCTTTTGGAAAAAATATACCTCCCTCTTTGGCCCAGTATTGGAATCAGATGATACAAAATTCTCAAATGACTGGGGGGAAACAGTTGCCTATCCCTACTATAGACCAACCATATCCAGGTATACCCAATCCTATTTGGGGTACGAATGCTCAAACTCATGTCCCTGCTCAAGGTTACAATTCCTTGAGCTACTATCCTCTCCAACCACCACCGAATCTGCCTGGGTCTTCCCATTATGCACAGACTTCTTACGGTCCTACTGGTTTGCCGACAGGGATTCCACCCCAAAGTCACCAATACCTACAGGTGAATCGACAGTTACCTTTTCTTGCTACTTTGGATTTGTCGGATTTGTCTAGGATTTTAAATGATCCTATTCGTCACTCTCCCCAATGGCCTGTTATTCCAGCCAAGCTTCCCTCGGACATTCCTAAATTCAATGGCAAAGTGGGAGAGGACCCAAACAATCACGTTATGACTTTTCACCTCTGGTGCTCATCCAACTCATTGATGGATGACTCTATTCATTTATGTTTTTTTCAACGAACCCTTATAGGTTCTGCTGCGAAGTGGTATATTGAATTGTTGCGTGGTTTCTTCTCTGACTTCAATACGCTTGCTATGGATTTCCTTACGCATTACCAGTTACCGATCCGTTATGACATGGGAACCGAGATTTTGACTTCCTTCAAATAGAACAAAGGCACTCATATATCTGATCACATCCATGAGTGGCGAAGGAGACGACGTCTCATTAAACTTGAGCTCCTCAATCAGTTACTGGTAGAATGGTTTACAAAATCATTTGTGAATGAAAACGGTAAGGAGATTTCCATGGGTGGCGTAGTCATGGAAGAGCAGGCTATAAGTCGTGCTCAATATCTTGATCTTATTTATTCACAAATGGGAACTCTTTATGATTTACTACCTAATTTACCTCGTCCTAATACTTCTAGCACTTCAACTACTCCAGCTGCCTCGCATGCAGCTGATGGTGTGATTGGTACTGCCCAAGCCCAATTACATTCTGTTTCAAGAAAAACCCCTAAATCTTCTTCTTCTAATGTTCAAAATTCTCCATCTTCTACCGCTCCCACCGACAAAACTTTTGAGGTAAATGTTGTCCGATCTACCCCAGCCGGTAAAAAAAAATCTAAAAAGGGGAGAGGTAAGAATAAGGAGGACAAAACTAATAATCAAGAAGAGAAAACTAAAACCACTCCTGTTGAAGATCAGGATAAGCGCAAACCACAATACCCTTGCCTCATATGTGGTGATGATCATTACACGAAGGATTGTTCACGACGTGTCGAGGTCACTAAGTTCCTTCAGAGAGCCCCAAAACCCCCTGCACCGGCTATCTTGTCCCAACCCTTCCCATCTCAACAACAGGTTCAGTTGGTCATCCATGACCAACCATACTCTTCTACTACATCATATGTTTTGATGTGTACTGGTGATTCTAAGCAGAAAAACGTTGCACTCATGACTCGAGCCAAAGATTATTCTCCATCTAAGGAGAAGGTTGACGATTTACCTCCTGATTTGGTAGAACCCTCTCCAACGACTCCACCTACCAATGGTCCTCTTCATCTCAAACGACCAAGCGTTGACACATTTCTACGACCCCCCCCTAAGGGTTTCGTATGGAAATCGGCTTTCAATCCTCTTGCATGTGTGGCCCATAACTACAACATTGTTGAAGATCTGGCCCAAGCACCTTCTGCGATGTCAGCCCTTGAAGTCCTTCAAAATTGTCCTACACAATGAAAGGCACTGTTGAAAGCTATTGGTGGAATTGACCCCACGGATATGAATTTAATAGTCTTTGACTTGGATGATCACATTCCAAGGTTACCCCCTCAACTCGCATTTCAAATACAAGTTGTTGTCTCTAACAAGAACATTTGTCGAACTGTTATTGACGAGGGTGCCTCGGCTTGTGTTATGTCTCTTTCTTGTTGGAAATCCATTGGCTCTCCTCCTTTGAATGAATCCCAGAGCACTCTTAAAGCCTTCAATGGATCTATTTTTAAGCCCTATGGTGTTCTTCCTTCATTTCCCATTACACTAGAAGGTAAGACGGTCCAAGTTGAAGTGGAAGTTTTTGATGCTCCACTTGATTATAATCTTTTTCTTGGTCGTAGCTGGATCGATTCCATGCACGCCATTGTGTCAACACTTTTATGTATAGTACGTTTCCCTCATCAAGGAAAGGTTGTTACCATTGACAAACTCACCTTATTTAATTTCGATATGCGTACTGGCAATGTACCGTTTATTTCTAAAACCCCTCTGGGTTATGAGAACGTAGGTGTAGGCATTTTAAAAGACTCCTCGTTAATGGGTACTTTCCCCATTCCACCGCCTGATGTTCCACGCCTGTCAGTTGCTTCCATCAACATGATTTCCACCATGCCTCACGAACTTCCTATGTCTTCTGACCCTTGGATGGTCCCTGACCCTGGAGATCACCTTCATTTCAGCGACGCAATGTCGTTAAGTCCGGTTGAATCCACCTATCAAGCCATTCAATCGGCAACACCTTCTACCCCCTCTCTTGATGAGTTGTCTCCCAATCATTTTCGTGTTATTTTTCCCACTGACGAGATGATCATGTCCGTCATGGAGGACACCCCTTGGGACGATGGGCATCATCATTCCATACTCTTTCTGGAACAACACACTCTTGAGAACTACCAATGGATTTCGACTCTATCGACCATTGTTGTCATCTCGATGGTTCCCATGATTACACACGATGTGTTTTCTGAAGGGAACTTAAGTAATATCTCGCCCATGATTCCCATTGACATATCCATCAAACCTGGGATTGTCGGAAATGTTCATATTGGAGCTTCGTGTTCTTCCGACGAAATTGTCACCTGTACGTCTCTATTCAAAGAATTTTGTGACATATTCACCTAGAGCTATGAAGAGATGCCAGGTATCGACCTTGCAATTGTTGTACATGAGATAAAGACATACCTCGGCACTAAAACCATCCGAAAATACCTTCTTCCAGTTCACCCACGTAAAGCGGCTGCTATCAAGCTCAAAGTTGAGAAACTTTTGAAAGCCGGCTTTATTTATCCAGTGGCTCTTACAGAATGGGTTTCCAATCTGATCCCAATTGACAAGAAAGGCGGTAGTATTCGTGTATGTGTTGATTATAGGGATATTAACAAAGCTTGTCGAAAAGACAACTTTCCAACCCCTTTCGTCGACTAGATTGTCGATGACTATGCTGGAAGTGAAATTTTCTCTCTCATGGATGGTTTCTCCGGCTATAATCAAATTAGCATTGCTCCTGAGGATCAACACAAGACTGCTTTTATTTTTCCTTGGGGTACTTTTGCTTATCGAAAACTCCCTTTCGATCTTAAGAATGCGGGCGCAACTTTACAACGCGCTATGTCTTATTCTTTTCATGATATCAAGCATATCATTCAACCCTATTTGGACAATTTACCCTCTCATTCTATGCGTCGAGTCGATCACCCTACCCACCTCTGAGCTATTTTCGTTCTCTATCAATTCTATCGTATACGTTTAAATCCTCATAAGTGTATTTTTTGCATAGAATCGGGCCATCTTCTAGGTTTTATTGTTTTGCATCAAGGGATCTGGGTAGATCCTATCAAGGTTGAGGTGATCTTTAATCTCCCTCCTCCTTCTACACTATGCCAGTTGCAAAGTTTGCAGGGGAAAGAAAAATTTCTTTGTCGTTTTATCCCTAATTATGTCGAGATCACTCGTGGTTTTACGCGACTACTAAAGAAAGATTCAGAATTCGTCTGGGATACCATTGCCAACAATGCTTTTGAAGCTTTGAAGTTGTCCCTAATGCGAGCTTCGCTTCTCTTTCCACCCAATTATAGTCGCAATTATTTTCTTTATCTTGTTTCCTCAGAGTACACTATTGTCATGGTTCTCGTCCAAGAGGATGATGCGCATGAAGAACATGTTATTTATTACTTGATTCGAAGTCTCACACTAACTGAAATCAAGTATCAACATGTCGAAAAACTGGCCTTGGCTGTCGTTCAAGCCATCCAATGCTTCCGGCACTATATCCTCTCACGCAAGACTACGGTGATTTCTCATTGCAACCCTATGCAACATATTATGACACATCAATTGCTAGGGGGAAAATACTTCAGATGGATTGTGATACTCCAGGAGTTTGACTTGGAATTCGACTACGCCAAGTCAAAGAAATCCTTAGTTTTTGCTGAGTTGATATGCGATTTTCCTCACTCTGCAACGAAAAATGTAACAGTAGATTCATTACCCGATGAATCTCTTTTCCTTATTAGAACTAATGATATTTGGTATGGGGATATCATTATATATCTCCAAACCCGACTTTCCAGCCTACTTTGTCTAGTACTGAACGATGTCACATACGCTATCAAGCTCATCAATACAGTATCCTCGGGGATACTATTTACCGTCAGGGGATTGACTCTGTTTTTCGACGTTGTCTAACGTTAGACAATGCCGAGAAATCTCTAAATGACTACCATTCCAGATCATGTGGTGGTCATATGTCTGGGTATGCTACTGCCTAGAAGATCTTACGCACAAGGTATTTTTGGCCTTCTTTGTTTAACGACTGCATTACCATCATTCATAAATGCCATGCCTACCAGACCTACAATCAGAAAATTCGGTCACATCCTACTCCTCTTCATCCTGTGGTCTTAGTTGGTGCTTTTGCAAAATGGGGCATTAATTTCATGACATTTCACCCTCACTCACTCGGGGGGCATGGTTACATCATTGTAGCCATTGATTACTTTACGAAATGGGTCAAGGCGATACTGACATTCAACAATACTCGAAATACTGAAGCCTTGTTTCTTTTTAATCACGTTATAGCTCGTTTTGGTGTTCCCCAAGCTATCGTCACTGATCACGGTAGCCACTTTAGGAATTTTATGATGTCTGAACTTACGGAAAAGTTGGGTCTTCGCCATGATAACTCACTGCCCTATTATCCACAAGCTAATGGTCAAGTCGAAGTGATCAACAAAGTTCTCATAACTATGCTTCGACAGATGATAGGGATTCATAAAACAAGTTGGCACACAATGTTGTTTTCATCATTGTGGGCATACCAAACATCCGTCAAGTCTGCTACTGGGTTTATGCCTTTTTGGTTAGTCTATGGTGTGGAAGCCATTCTTCATATAGAATGTGAGATACCCTCTCTGAAGCTAGCCATTGAAATCCTACCCAATACTTCTGCTGAAGAAGAACGTCTATTGTATCTTATGCGATTAGACGAAACTCGACATGACGCCACCCTAGTAATAGAATCCCAGAAGAAATGTGTCAAGGCCCAATATGACAAGCATGTCAAACCCCATGTTTTCTCCGAAGGTGATCTTGTTCTTCTCTATGAACAGGATCGAGATGTGTTAGGAGCTGGGAAATTCAAACCCATGTGGCGAGGTCCTTATATTTTTCGCCGAGTTTTGGAAAAGGGAGCATATGAGTTGGTAGATTACGATGGTATCCCTTTGAGTGAACCCAGGAATGGGTTGTACTTGAAGAAGTACTATGCATAAATCATCTGTGCACAAGTACTTGTATTTTAATGTATCATACTTTGTGTGTGCTACTATATCTTTCTTTTGTCATTATCTGGTCTCTTCCCTTATGTGACGTTGTGTTTGATTTCCATATGTCGGAGTCTTCGCTACCCTATATTGGCTTCCCTGATGGTGCTAGCAATAGTACTTGGAACCTTGCTTCCGCTGCGTGGGAAATGTATGCCCCAACAAATGAACTTGTATCTTTATGAGGTGTTTGCCTCGACCGTGCGACCAACAACATTGCAGAGTATAGCATCGTTATTGAATTATTGGTTGATGCTATCTCGCTCGAAATTCGTCATTTGGTTGTGCAACTTGACTCGCAGCTTGTAGTACTACAGTTAAGTAATATCTACTCTATTCGAAGTCCTACTTTGTTACAGATGTATTTTCGAATTCACCTCTTGGAACGTTATTTTGATCACATCGAATATCAACATATTCCTAGATGTCTAAATACATTAACAGACGCATTGGCTAATTATGTATTGGACATACATTTGAATCATTTATAAATAAAGCACATCGAAATTCACACAATATAAAGCAAATCGGTAGAAGTCGTCTGTATATATAACGATCAAAAGAGTTTTTTACAAAAAATTTTGTCTGAAGACCAAAATGTTAAAATTTGAAGCTCATAGCTTCTACAAAGTGATGTCATGGATGATGATCACGGTAACACACGACTGCCCTAGAAACCCTATGGAGAAATTGACTCATAGATGTTGATACCCCTATAGTATGACACTGATCACGTCTGATCATGTCATGGAACCTCTTCCAGAGTCATGTCTGGAATGTCTGCAGTCAGGCCCTCTAGATTCTATTCCACCACTTGATAATCCTCAGCATACTGTAGTGCTGTCGCTACCTCTCCTCACTGTTGGATGGGAGAAGTGCTAGGAGGTATGTAAGGTCCAACATCTGTGTTATCAACAAACGATTTTGTATTAGTCTTGGGATGAACATATAAAACAAAAAACATTTGAATATGATAAAAAATTCAAAAACATTTAAAAAGAGAAAATGTGTGTACTTCTTACCAAGGTCCCCCAACTTAGCATCCTCTGGTAATACCAAATTTGGATCTCCTCAGAAATCCATCCTAGCATAAGCGTAGTCATCAACCATCAACATCTGTGGTTGAATCCAGTTAAATAAAGTATCATCATATCTGATGATCGGTCCTGCTACGTGCTAGGCCATGAGCCGACACCATCTCAGCATCCACGGATCCCTAGGAGCTGGTAAGTTCCACTCCACCTGTAGCCTTAGTAATGGGACCCACTCAAGGAAGAAGGATACCAGTAAAGATCCATACCCGAATTGCTTCAGGTCCCCCCGCCTACATTTGGTCAATTGCTTTTTTATACTGCGCAGCACAACATATGCCCAGTTGAACACTCAAGGCTCAGTACACTCAATAGCATAATGAAAGTAGCTCTGTAATGAAATATAAGGAATAGAACTCCTATACATATGAGCTATAGTGAAAAGGATCGTATGGAGGGTCAAATCTCATACCCCCCAGATCGCTACTTTTCCTTTCTTTCTCTCAGCCTCGGGAACACAGTGTAAATTGCAGTACTCACTCATCTTTAGCCCACCACCTCTTCTACCTGTCAGGATCACATAGTACCCCCTCCATGACAAACCAATCAAAAATTAAATGTCCTCAATGTCTAAGGACAGTGTGTGGATCCCCACACGAAACACCTGCTGATTTGGGTCCCACATACACATCAGGTACTCTAATAGTCTGACTTGGGCCCTCATGCCCAGGATGCAAAAGTACTTCAAGAGACCACAGTCTCTCAAAGTAGCTATGGTAGGTGGATTATTTTCGGCCATTGCATTATCCTCTTCATGTTTCCTTTCGCGCCACTCAAGCACCATGCTTATGTCCAATTATCTACATAAGGAACACAAGAAGAGGATTAATAACTTTTTTCATGCTTTGGATCTTTTTCATTAGATAAAAATTTAAAAAAAAAATTGGGCTTTGTGGTTCTCGCAGGTGCTTTGTGTGCATAGTGAGAGAACCTCGTAGGTGGCCTTAGGCTCACCTACGAGAACGCCTCATTCTCGAAGGCCCCGTATAGCCTGCCTGCGAGAATGGCAGCACACATGTAGGGCTTGGAAAACCAACTTAAAAATGCAAATTTAACCAATGAAATTACAAATTTAAACCATGAAAATGTTAAGGATGAAGTGCTTACCTTAATGTCACAGACGGCCCACTGAATGGTCTCTCGTAGCTCCCGCAATCTGACGTCGAACTTGGAAGGTAAAAGAGGGGTTTTTTGAGCTCAATAGTGGAAATGTAAAAATGGTGTGGTAAAAAGAGTATTTACTCCTTTTATTTATTTTTACTATATCATTTTGGTTTTTTATGATTATTTATCAATTAAACCCTAATCCCTAATGTCATGTTGAGTGTAATTCCTGCAAGCGTGATGACTTTGATGATTAAATACAGGGATATGGACATGTTTTTCTTTTTTATTGCGTGTTTTTGATTGTTTTTTATGGTTTTTATATAAAAACCTCGAGCGTCGTTTTTTTCCGTTCTTGCACTTGTAAATACATGAGAACGCGATCGAGCATACTTTTATCACTTTTTTGGGCTCAACGAGGTTATACGAAAAAGGAACCCCCCTGGAGTCCTCTTTAAGCTCTTTTTAGACTCTCTAAACATGAAAAGATCGTCGAGCAACCTTGCTATTTTCACGCTCGATAAAGTATTTGAAGTAAGCGTCTGGTGAGAGATAATTTATATTTTTTCCAGTCTCATCCAGACTATTTTATGAAAAAGGAACTGAGAGAGTTCTCTTTTAAGTGTTTTTTAAAACTCTATAATCTTGAAAAACCTTTGAGTTTTCTAGCTCTGGACTTGTTAAACAAACATTGCCAGACCCGTGACGGGACCGAACCACTCCTTCTTAGGGTTCGTTAAACATACTCTGAGGGAATCATCCAAAGGATGAGCTTACATCAACAAGCATATGTTATCCTCCTCAAGCTTGTGTAAAAATAAAGAGGTACTCGCCAGAAATGGTGGGGGAAAAATTGGGAAAGGGATATGTTTTCATCTTCGTATTTATTGGCAGTAAGTGTCGCTCTTGAGCATGACACCCCCTATTCATCATTTGAAGCTGGTTTGGAAAATCCATTTGTCTCTCATTTGATTGATTACAAGGTCATTCCCTATGTCATCTTTGAGTCAATGCTGCCAAATCATTGGTCATGTCGTTCATATGTTCAAGAGAAGCTCATCTGAAACCTATATTGAGTCGTCCATCTACAGTTATCCATTCTCTCTGTGTTGACCTTCTCTGTGTCCAGTCCTACTCTGTTTCACCTTCAAAATCTGTTACTCATTTCATGTCATTGATGGGGGATACATCAAGGCGCTCCTGTGACGAGTTTTGTTCCATCGACTTCAGCTCATTATCCGGAATCAAGACTTAGAAATTATTTGGTACCTTGGAGCTTGCATGTCTCAATGGCAGGTTTCCTCACTTTCGATAGTGGGTTCACATCATTGACCCCTGAATGAAAGATTCCATCATATGTTTGACTTAAATTCATTTATTCACACTCGATGGATTGTACTATGGTACCTTGGGAGTCATTGACATCAATGGTGATTTCGCTCGCACTTGTTAACGGTTTCATCAATGACCGGTAATCAAGTGATTTCTACCATGTTCGACTTCAACACATGTAATCACATGGTTAGATTCGTACTTTGAGTGACAATATTGAAGACCCTGGATATCATCTTTGTGATCCAGGTTGCGATGGAGTATGTATACTTTGTGACACATAGATCCATTGTGTATGTCTCGTGGCTATGTCGTCTTGACTTGAAATTTTCACATAGATCCACAGTGTATTCCGGGTGGCTATGCTATATTTTGATGGCATGGATCCACAGTGTATGATTGGTGTCCATGACCCAGGTCTAAAATGTTATCCGTCTATGATCTGAGTATGGGAATGCCTACCTCAGAATTGATATATATGATATTCTACAGATACTTGGTTGTTCACAGGTTTTTGATTAGATGTGCTCCTAGTTCCTGACACACACATGCACCTTACAAAGTCTATCAGTTGTCACTGGTTCCAACCTCATACTTTGGGGGGCATTCTGTTACCCATGATTTTGATCATAATGATGATGTATTAATGATGGTGTACTCAGGATCTTCATAAGTACTTTCTCCTGAGAAAAAATTATTTTCATCTCTTCCAGAAAACTCATTTTTGAAGATTGTTCGCATGCTACTAGTACATTTGCCTGTGGGAATGCATGATTCTCACAGGCTGCCTTAAGCCAGGGTGTGAGAAGTTCACACTGTGTTGAACTGCTAGGGTACAAACTCTTTCTAAAGCAAGGAAAAAGATGAATTCTCGATGCTTCTAGAAGGGAATCTTCTAGAAGGATGAGATGGCATTCGAATGGTTATCCTAGTACTAGATTCCTAGATATTTTGGGATCATTCTTATCCAAGTAACTAATTCATTATCTCATATATATTGAGGGAATTATCATGGAAAAGGTTAAGAAAAGAAGCAATATTCATTGGAGAATTGGTGAAAGATTATGTGAAGGATTGAAGCTTGAACAATAGGCTAGGAAACTCCAGCAAGGATATCATAAGGGTTTTGATATTCTTCATACAAGTGAGCAAGTGTGTGTGTCGAAACCAAGGGCCATCGAAAGGAAGTTTGCGACATCAAGGCTCAGGTTGTAATCTTTACTTTCCATTAATATTATACAGTAATATGTCCCTTTCCCATAAAGCTATTTCCACTTTATTGTATAATTCCTTGATCATATACATAGATTGACCATTGAATACATTGTGCTTTCTTCACTTTGGTTGGTTTGTGTTGTCTTGGTCTTGATTGCACAAGAGCACTGGAGCAAAGATGGAGAAACAAAGACCATAGGAAGCAATAATAAGGTATGTCCTTTGTTCTTGCCGCCTATTTAATTCAATGGTAAAAATCTAGAGAAAGAGTTATATTCTGTCTTGCTTTGTTCTAGATCCAGGTGGATCTAGGGAGATCGGTTAGTGTCCGCACCTACGAATTTATCCAATAACATCTATGTTTGGACGATGCTATGGATTCTACGCAATCTCAGAAACATGATCGTTTCTGATATTTAAGATACCAATATGTAACATACCCAACCACCAATAATCCGGACTCGCTACTTCAAGCCCGCTTCTAGACTAATTTTGAATTCTGATCAAATTTTAATGAATAAAGATGCATGAAGTATTCACATGAAGAGTTAAAGATTCATGCTTCAACATAAAGAAATGAGGCATATGTCATGCACAACAATAACCATCAAACATGGAAATTATAGATACGAATTTCATAGATAAATATATACATAGAAAAATAAATACACAGGTAAATAAAACCACGACAAAGAGAACCTATCTTTCATGAAATGAATCACCAATTGGTTGTGGATCAAGGATGTTCCACCCAACCATAGAAAATGTTGTTTCAAGTATCAACAATAATGTCACCCTCACGGTACGGTTATGAATCCACAAGGATGGTTCCAGAGTGTCACTCAACTTCTCAAACCAGTCAACACTTAATCTCTCATAGTATCTTCATCATCCACAACAATCCAAATTACACCAGCTCTCTCCTACCCATCCTACACAACCCAAGAAAATGGACCCCCGTCTCTTCCACACATTCCCTCAGGCTGTCCATATCCTTTAAAGGAGCCAATGCATCTGGTCAAGAATATCCATGTTAAGACTCACAAGATTAGTAGCTGTGAGAAAAATTGAACACATGCCAAAGCATCTCAGACATGCAGGCATTAATTCATGGCTGAAATCCACCATCACTCTTTACATCCAACAAAATCATTGGCTCCTATCCAAAAATTTGTTTTCCTTTCCCAAGCCAAAACATGAATGAGGAAAGATGAATGGGTGAAAGAATGAGTGGAGGGATAACATAATGAAATGTGTGAACGATAAACAATGAGTGAGTGAGTGAAGAAGAACCAAACCCCGCAATAGACCAAAGATGGGTTTATCTATTTCTTCTAATTAAGGAACCACATGACCTTCCCCCCAAGAATCTCATGTAACTGTTATTCTCCATTAAAAGAAATTGGTAAAAAAAATATAAAATAAATTCTTAGCCCCTCAATCCCCCTCTCCTATGGAATCATAGCCCCCTATAACTCTTTTCCTTGTCCATCTAGCAGTGAGTGAAGTATTTATTATTAATTATGATCAAAACATTGCATTTCCTAGGCACATTTCCCTCTTTTAATTATTTGGGCACTCTGGACTTTCATTCACAAAATTCATTACTTAATATGGGGCTCAAAATCGGGGTATTACATATAGAATATTGAAATTCAATCTAACTCCAAACCTTCTTGAAATTAGTTGCAGAGGAACAATGGAGGCCAAGAATATTTGTAGGTAAATGAGATGAGATGAGATTATATCATGGATGATATCGTCAAGTAGCACCAAGAACATTTGAGTGGGGGATGTCGATTGGGAGATTAATGCGTGGACTGGGGATGGGAGGTTGGCAAATAAAATTCTCCATTAATTCTCATAGGCCAAATCAAAATAATGGATGGAATCGAGGACGATGTATTTCGTCCTTTTACTAAATGAATTTAGAAAATTTTATATATTCGTCATTCTGGATCTTACTAAGAATAATTACAATCCAAAAATTGTTGTATCTGTTAAAGAATCTAACGACATATCATTTAACACCAAATATAAACATACCTACAAGTCAAATAAAACAATGCAAAGAAAACATAAATTTTCCCTTTTCATGTTTTGGTGTTTGACACTTTGGGACACTGCTTGGGCATGTGTCGGAGACATGTTTGTCACATGTTATATTTTTAAGACACGTGTTCTAGCATGTCACATGCCTATCAGGTGAGGTAGTGAACCACAGGACCTTGTCTGTCGATTCTGGTACCCTTCTTTCTAGGGTCCCTAATTTCCGTTGCAAATTTAGCCCACGGTTGCCACCTGACTCCTCTGTAATTCATAGCCCTGATCTGCTTCATCTCTCCATTCTCCTCATTTAAAAAAAAGGATTTTTAAAATCTATGATAATGTTGTTTGATTTTGGATTAACAATGACATTGGGATTATTGTTTCGAAGTCCATACTTGTAGATTGTGGTCTCTTATTATGGGCATGGACCAACTTTGTAGCCTCCGGTTTCATTGCTCCAATTTCCCTACATGTTCAGGTCAATCGGTTCATGATATTTAAGAAACAAATCATAGACACAATCAGTGAAAATGGTAACTAAGGAATTTTTCATGGATTATTCATTATAACTCTAATAAACGCCAAGGTATGGTCATACTGGAACCTAATGTAGATGAAAAATTTTGGTCGGTATCATTTTCATTTTCTGGGTGCAGATGCTCAAAGCTACCTTCCAAGTGCAGATGCATTTCAGAAGGGAATTTACATCATAGAAATAGGAGGCAATGACTACATTATACTTGCATTGTATCTCACAATGTGGTTAAATAAGAAAGTATTATAAGTAAATTGAATTGGTACTCTTCTTATTGATCATCTAAAGCTGCATGAATTCTTCCCATGTCTTCTACTGTTGTAGCCTCTTAGATGTTGCGCATGGTATTCACTTTATACTTTCTGTGAGGGAAATCCTTGTACATGTGATCTTCTTTGCATCCCCAACATTGGATTGGTGGTCTTCTCCTTTTTCGCAAGGAGTCTTCTCTCTTGGATTCATCCTTAGCATACTGGTCTTGATGATTTTTATTAGGGCTATTTCTATTGAAAGGAGGTTTGAATCCCTTCTGCCTCTGATAAGATTTCTCCTTCTTCTTGTCCTTCCAATATTTATACATAGATTCTCTACCCTTTCCTTGCTCATACATGTACTTAGTATTCATGATGGTCTCAGTCAAATTCCTGGGTTCATCATATTGAATCTTCTCTTTATAAAAGGATAGCAATCCACTTAAAAACCTTTGTATTTTCACCTTCTCATCCTTTATAAACCATACATACTTCAAACTTTGTTATCCTTCAACCAATTATATATCTGACGGTCAACATTACTTTCCATGTCGTTCACTTGATCTAATGATCGACGGGACTTTGGGAACTCAGCGCTTGGGGACTATGGGTTATAGCAGTTCTAAAAGGGTTCGATTCTCCAGGAGTTAAACTTTCCGAAGTGGTCAACGTCGAATGACCCTGACTAATGTTTGATATTTCACCCTAGCCTCCTATTATATCCAATGGTTAGCATGACTTCGTGACTTCATCCTTTTCATGCTTCTTCCTGTCTCCTATAATCTATGAAGTGGTGAATTTATAGAGTTTTTCATCTCTTTCTCAACTTCTATCAATGGCTGACGATCGACAAGTTCGATCTGACGACTGTGACTTAATATCTCCTAGCCTCTGGTTTCACCTTTATTTGACGGTCCTCATTCACCTTCCTTTCAAACTAATGATCCATAACTCCTTGATTACACAGTGGTGATCGCTCCAAAATTCAAAAGGATATCTGCCTCCATGATGCTATGGATTCTAGACAATCTCGACAACAGTATCTCTCCTAATATTTAGGATACCAATATGTAACATACCCAACCACCCATAAGCCTAACTTGCTACTTCAAGACTGCTTCTGGACTAATTTCGAATTCTGATCAAATTTTAATGCATGAAGATGCATGAAGTATTCAAACATAGAGTTAAAGATTCATGCTACAACATAAAGAAATGAGGCATATGTCATGCACAACAATAACCATCAAACATGCATATTATAGATACAAATTTCATAGATAAATATATACACAGAGAGCACTTATCTTTCATGAAATGAATCACTAACTGGCTGCAGAGCAAGGATGTTCCACCCAACCGTAGAAAACATTGTTTCAAGTCTTAACTACAATGTCACCCTTACGATAGGGATATGACTCCACAAGGATGGTTCTAGAGTGTTACTCGACTTCCGAAACCAGTCAACAATTAATCTCTGACAGGATTTTCATCACCCACAATAATCCAAAGTACACCATCTCTCTTCTACCCAACCTACACAACCCAAGAAAATGGACCCTCCTCTCTTCCATGTAGTCCCTCGGGCTGTCCATCTCCTTCAAAGGTTGTAACACTATCTATCAATGTTTCTTGCTCCCCTGTGGCCTGGTGTCTGTTAGCCTGGTGTTGGTTGGATTTTGTCTCTACTTTAACAACACTGATATTTTTACCTTTGGCCTCTTTATCATGGATGGAACCTCTCTTTCCTTTTTTCATTTCTTGTATATGCATTCTTATACTGAACTGATATGTTTACACCCACCCTAGTTCTGAAAAATGTGCAAGCAACCATTTTGTTAGGATTCTAGTGCCGCCATAAGAAAAGACAAGATGATGCTTGGGAGTAGGTATGTTGACTTGTTTCCTTTGATAGAGGATGAAAAGGCCCGTGCAGAGAGAAAATCTCTTCGTTAACACCTTGGACAAAATTACTGAGAGTTTTTTATTTTTATTTTTAGTTAAGGAATTTTTCTAGTATTTCCAAACTATTTCTCATATTTTGGTGACCGTTTCCCTTGCCCAATTCTCTTTCCTAAAGGCCGTAGATTTTAATTTAGCTCTCTCCATTTCATGATTTAATTTTTCTTTTTTTAGGTTTGTAATAAAAATATACAATGATAATAACGTTAAGTGTTTTCATTTGTTTCTTTCTCCCCTGCGGCCTGGTGTCCATTAGCCTGGCATTCGTTGGATTTTGTCTCTGCATTAACAACACTAATATTTTGACCTTTGGCCTCTTTATCATGGATGTAGTCTCTCTTTCCCTTTTCCATTTCTTGTATATGAATTCTTGTACTGAACTGATATGTTTACACCCCTCCTAATTCTGCAAAATCTGCAAGCAACCATTTTGTTAGGATTCCAGGGACACCATGATCAAATACAAGATGATGATTGGGAGTAGGTATGTCGACTTATGTCTTTCGTTAGAGGATGAAAAGGCTCGTGCAGATAGAAAATCCCGTCGTTAAGACCTTGGACAAAATTACTGAGAGTTGTTTGAATTTTATTTTTAGTTATGGACTTTTTCTAGTATTTTCGAACTATTTCTCATATTTTGGTGACTGTTGCCCTTGTCTGAATGTCGTAGATTTTAATTGATCTCTCTCCATTTCATGGTTTAATTTTTCATTTTTTAGGTTTGTAATAAAAATATACAGTGATAATAACGCTAAGTGTTTTCATTTGTTTCTTTCTCCCTTGTGGCCTGGTGTTCGTTAGCCTAGTGTTCATTGGATTTTGTCTATGCATTAACAACACTGATATTTTGACCTTTGGACTCTTTATCATGGATGGAATCTCTCTTTCCCGTTTCCATTTCTTGTATATGCATTATTATACTGAACTGATATGTTTACACCCCCCATAATTTTGAAAAATGTGCAAGAAAAGACAAGATGATGATCGAGAGTAGGTGTGTGGAATGTTTTCCTTCCAAATAGTATGACAAGGCCCGTGCAGAGATAAAATCCCACCGTTAACACCTTGGAAAATATTACTGAGATTTGTTTAATTTGTATTTTTAGTTATTGAGTTTTTCTAGTATTTCCGAACTATTTCTCATATTTTGTTGACCGTTGCCCTTGCCTGAATGCCCTTGCCTGCAGGTGGTATATTTCAATTGATCTCTCTCCATTTCATGGTTTAATTTTTCTTTTTTTAGGTTTGTAATAAAAATATACAGTGATAATAACTTTAATGAATAAATATGCATGAAGTATTCACATGTAGAGTTAAAGATTCATCCTACAACATAAAGAAATGATGCATATTTCATGCAAAACAATAACCATCAAACATGCATATTATAGATACGAATTTCATAGATAAATATATACACAATTGAATAAATACATAGGTAAATAAAACCATGACAGGCAACACGTATCTTTCATGAAAGGAATCACCAACTGAATGCAGACCAAGGATGTTCCACCCAAACATAGAAAATGTTGTTTCAAGTCTCAACAACAATGTCACCCTCGCGGTAGGGCTATGAATCCACAATGATGGTTCCAGAGTGTCACTTGACTTCCCAAACTAGTCAACAATTAAGCTCTCAAAATATTTTCATCACCCACAACAATCCAAAGTACACCAACTCTCTTCTACCCAGCCTACACAACCCAAGAAAATGGACCCCCTTCAGAACTTTGATGCTTTAGGACTCCGGGTTATAGCAGTTCTAAAAGGGTTCGATTCTCCCAGAGTTAAATTTCCTGAAGTGGTCAACGTCGGATGACCCTGACTAACAATTGATATTTCACTCGAGCCTCCTATCATATCGAACGGTCGACTTGAATTCGTGCCTTCATCCTTTTAATGCTTCTTCCTGTCTCCCATAATATTAGAAGTGATGAATTTCTAGAGTTTTTCATCTCCTTCTCAGCTTCTATCAACATTTGATGATCGACAAGTTTGATATGATGATTGTGACTTTATCTCTCCTCGCCTCTGGTTTCATCTTTATCTGACGGTCCTCGTTCACCTCCCTTTCTATCTAATGATTCATAAATCCTTGATTCCATGGTGGTGATCGCTCCTTAATTCAAAATGATCTATGTCTGCACAACGCTATGGCTTCTATGCAATCTCAGCACAATGATCGCTCTTGATATTTAACATACCAATATGTAACATACCCAGCTACCAATAAGCTAGACTCACTACTTCAAGCCCGATTTTGGACTAATTTTGAATTTTGATCAAATTATAATGAACAAAGATGCATGTAGTATTCACATGCAGAGTTAAAGATTCATGCTACAACATAAAGAAATGAGGCATATGTCATGCACAACAATAACCATCAAACATGCAGATTATAGATACGAATTTCATAGATAAATATATACATGGTAGACTAAATACACAGGTAAATAAAACCATGACAAAGAGCACTTATCTTTCATGAAATGAATCAGCAACTGACTGTAGACCAAGGATTTTCCACCCAAATATAGACAATGTTGTTTCAAGTCTTAACAACAATGTCACCCTCGCGGAAGGGATATGAATCCACAAGGGTGGTTCCAGAGTGTCACTCGGCTTCCCAAACTAGCAAACACTTAAGCTCTCATAGGATTTTCATTACCCACAACAATCCAAAGTACACCAGCTCTCTTCTACCCAACCTGCACAACCCAAGAAAATGGACCCCATTCTCTTCCATGTAGTCCCTCAAGCTATCCATCTCCTTCAAAGGTGCCAATGCATCTGGTCAATAATATCCATGTTAGGACTCACGGGTTTAGCAATTGTGTGAAAATTTGAACACATGCCAAAATATCTCAGACATGTAGGGATTAATTCATGGCTAGAATACACCAACACTCTTTACATCCAACAAAACCATTGGCTCCTGTCCAAGAATTTTTTTTCCTTTCCCAAGCCAAAACAAAATATGAGGAAATATGAATGGGTGAAAGAATGAGTGGAGAGAGAACATAATGAAAGTTGTGAACAATAAACAATGAGTGAGTGAGTGAAGAATAACCAACCCCCACAACAGAACAAAGATGGGTTTATCTATTTCTTCTAATTAAGGAACCACATGGCCTTCCCCCCAAGAATCTCGTGTAACTGTTATTATCCATTAAAAAAATGGGTAAATGAAATATAAAATAAATTCTTAGCCCCTCAAGCCCCCTCTCTTGTGGAATCATAGCCCCCTATAACTCCTGTCCTTGTCCATCTAGCAACGAGTGATGTATTTATTATTAATTATGATCAAAACATTCCATTTCCTAGACACACTACCCTCTTTTCATTGTTTGGGCACTCTGGACTTTCATTAACAAAATTCATTATTTAATATGAAGCTCAAAACCGGGGTATTACATATAAAACATTGAAAGTCAATCTAACTCCAAACCTTCTTGAAATCAGTTGCATAGGAACAATGGAGGCCAAGAATATTTGTAGGCAAATGAGATGAGATGATATCTTGGATGATATCGTCGTGTAGTGCTAAGAACGTTTGAGTGGGGGTTGTATATTGGGAGATTAATGCGTGGACTGTGGATGGGAGCTTGGAAAATCAAATTCTCCATTAATTCTCATAGGCCAAATCACAATAATGGACTGAAGCAAGGACGATGTCTTTCGTCCTTTTTCTAAATGAATTTAGAAAATTTATATTTTCGTCATTCCGGATCTTACTAAAAATAATTACAATCCAAAAATTGTTGTATCTCTTAAAGCATCTAATGACATATCATTTAACACCAAATAGAAACATACCTACAGGTCAAATAAAAAAATCCAAAGAAAACATAAATTTTCCCTTTTCATGTGTTGGTGTTTGACACTTTGGGACACTGCTTGGGCATGTGTCGGAGACATGTTTTTCAAGTGTTCTATTTTTAAGACACATGTTCTAGCATGTCACATGCCTGTAGGTGAGGTAGTGAACCATAGGCCCTGGGGTGGTGTGTCGATTCTGGTACCCTTCTTTTTTGGGTCCCTAATTTCCATTGCGAATTTACCCCACGGTTGCCGCTGACTCCTCTGTAATCCATAGCCCTGATCTAATTCATCTCTCCATTCTCCTCATTTTCTTGTGGATTTACGTTAAACACCTTTTATTTTCCTATAAATGGGCATACAGAATAAGGCATCAATAGTTGGCACTGAAAATGCTTCTGGCATGAATAAAATAGACGGAGGGGCATCGGTAATTGGGATGGAAAATGCTTCTGACCTGTATCCAACAGACTACTTTCCACTAGTAAATAACACCAAATTCTTGCAGACAAAGTTTGTTGCATATATTTATATGAATCCATCCATTCCACGATTGGATTCATCAAGGTCCCAGTTCGTTTTGTTGTCATTTGAATCAGCATAAGTATTTTAGTATGAGACATTGGCAGTGATAGTTTGGCATGCGTTGTTGTTATTTTAATGGTTTGGTTGTCATACTTGCAATATCAGGTATTAGAAACAATAAATGCAATCAAAGATTGTTTGTTAATGTAGTCGAAGATTCTGTGTTGATGTTCAACTGACGATGTATTTGTATGGTGAATTATTAAATGAGGTGTCCACTATATCAATTCAATTATGAAAGGAATTCCCATTTAATGATTATGTTCTTCTGGTGACATTCACCTTTACAAGATTTATCTATAGAAAAAATGAGATGGACGCATACTGTAATTATGATTAAGTAGTGATATGTAGTTATAATTATGTATGATGCACTTTTTTATGAAATTGGGATGTTTTGTATCTTCTCCACTGCTCACACCAATGAATAATACCACAGTGCATTAATTCCGACCAGCCAGGCCCAAAGGATCCACAAAACCGAGAGTACATAACTCACCATGAATTCAACAAAGCCGAGGGAATGGATTCCTTCGAAAGCTTCCCTGACTCTTTTGGTGTGAGAGTAGTCAATTCCTTCGAAATCTTCCCTAACTCTTTTGGTGTGGGAGCAGTAGATTCCTTCGAAAGCTTCCCTAATTATTTTGGCGTGAGAGTAGTCGATTCACTTATTCGGTTTTAGTTTTCATTGTAAGTGTTAGTGCGGCCCCAATTTGCTTCCATGAATTTGAGGGGAAGAAATATAGGGGAGTGAAATCCCTGCCTTCAAAGGGAGGGGTTTGGATAAGGTCTTGATTTCTTTCATATGTTGTTGATTAGAGTTTTCATTTTTTCTTTATATATGGTAAATAAAAAAGGATTTTTAAAATTTATGATAATGTTGTTTGATTTTGATACAACAATGACATTGGGGTTGTTGTTTCTAAGTCCATACTTGCAGAGTGTGGGTTCTAATTATGGGCATGGAGCCAACTTTGCAGCCTCCGGTTTCATTGCTCCAATTTCCCTACGTGTTCAGGTCAATCGGTTCACGATATTTAAGCAACAAATCATGAACACAATCAGTGAAAATGGTAACTAAGGCAGTTTTCATGGCTTATTTATTAGAACTTTAATAAACTCCAAGGTATGGTCATACTAGAACCTAATGTAGATGAAAACTTTTGGTCGGTATCATTTTTATTTTCTAGGTGCAGATGCTCAAAGCTACCTTCCAAGTGCAGATGCATTTCAGAAGGGAATTTACATCATAGAAATAGGAGGCAATGACTACATTATACTTGCAATGTATCTCACAATGTGGTTAAATAAGAAAGTATTATAAGTAAATTTAATGTCCGACTAAATTATGAATACAGATGGAAAAAAAAATCACTTAGAGATTCTTTTGAATTTCTCCTTGAACATTGTCATATAGTCGTTGTTGGTGATTTTGAGGTAGTAATACAGATAACTTCTTTGGATGAAGGATGAGTGCCTCCAGATCCAAGTTCTCCATCATTTCTGAAGGAATTTTTCCATCATTTATGAAGGTATATTGTTAGAAGTGTGCCTATGAAGGGCGGCCCATGTCGACTCCTTCAACACTCTACAGTCCACTCATTCCCATTCTAAGAACCAACAAATTCATGCAAATAACAATCCATATCGAATCCTTCAATAGTTTACATTCCACTCATTCCCATTCTAAGAACCAACAAATTCATGCAGGTGAGTTTTCATTTGGCTTCTTTTAGAATGCACAACCTTTGTTCGTTTGATGCATCCAGGTGAGTTTTCTAGTGTTAGATTGCATGACAGGTATCTCTGGAGGGGGAAATAAGATGTGTGTTTCTTGATGCATACCAAGTCGAAGTGTGACTGAGATGTTAGTGTCAAGGACGAAATTATTTAATAAGGACTAAATATATTTTCCATGTAATAAAGTTTGACATTAGTTAGTAAGGATCATTGA
>JZKD02S2347090.1:0-14017 GCA_000966675.3 Picea glauca
TTTCACTTATGACAACATTGATTTGTTGCTTCTTTCCCATTTCGATGGCTTCTTGATTGCTTTATGTCAACATCTTATCCAACCCTTGGCCTTTGATTATATTGGATGGTTTTATCTCCAAATTGTATTCATGTATATGAGAAACCCATTTTCCCCTTGATCCAAGACAATCCTGTTGTGATAAAACATCCTTTATAGTGGGGTAAGGGACGAAAGCTTTGATCTTGTTGTATTTGTTGTTCCTAATATTTATTTTGGGATCACATAATAGTATCAGGCATCCAAATTTTAATAATATTTTATTTCATAGTGCCTTTCTACCTTCACCTTGAAATGAAACTCCAATACTCTAATAATTTAGAAATACAAGAAGAATTATAGAAAACAAAATTGACAAACAAAGAAAGGCATCCAATGTTGATAAATATTACCTTATTTGCAATAGAAGAAACATGAAATGTATGTCTAAAATACGAATTAATATGAGAACATCTATACAAACACAGGTCTTGTTTCACTTACAGTAAAACAAAGGAAAAACTATACCTGAATAGACATCTAATTAAGTGAACCGCGGTAGATATATTACTAAATTGCAGTCATTCATTCCTTAAACACCATAGAATGAAGAACATGAATTATGATAAAGTGGAAACACACAAAAAACACATAACTCAAAGAAATGAGAAGTATAATCTATGTCTTCCTGTAGGAATTTGTATTAAAAAGTCTTTTTTTTTTTTACATCAGGAGAGAAAAATCATTTTTCATATATCAAATGTATTTATTTATACAAATTCATCTTAACCAAAAATTGTTTAGACTCCTCGTTTCTAGATGTAAAAATAGAAGAAAATCCACTAAAAACTTGATTAATATCAAGTTGAATATTACAAAAATAAAATACTTGAACATCTATTATGTTTCTAGAGACAAAATCTTTGTTGGTTGCTTTAAGGATTATCCTTTCTTCATTTTCTCATAGATGTAGTTGTTTTATGTTGTTCTTTATATTGTTCATGCATTTTTAGTAATGAAAATACGAATTTAAAGGGTTCCAGATTAACGTTCAATTCAAAGGTAAAATCTTTTTTATGCACCAATGGTAAACTCTTTTGAAATTTTATAGCAACCTACTGAGTATTATGATATTGTAAACTTTGTTTGACGAGGAGATCATTTAAAACCTGCAAATTAACTTGATTGACTTGTAATATAGTATTTTGCAATTCTATCATTTCTACATCCACAACTAATAGGGCATTTAGAAAAGCAACTTTTGCTTCTTTGACTAATATTTTTCTTTATTCGAGACTGTTTTCCCAAGATTTTAATGCTATTTCTTCTTTTAATTGTTCAATATCAGAAAATGGAACAATCCCTGGTATATTGAGATTTTTCTTCCAAACTATACGTTCTTGAAATTTGGATCTAGTAGTGATAGATTCTTTCTCTTTGTCAACAATAATTTGCTATAAACTATTAATGACATGATAATTGTTTTGGTTAATTTCCAAACTTTCATAGAAATTTCGTTGAGCTATCTGCAATCCCTCATTGATCTCCAAGGCTTGCTTCTTAAAGACAGATATATCAATAACTATAATTTCAATTGTATTTATTCGGGATTGCAATTGGATTATTGATGCATATTTTTGGGAAGAATTATTTTCCAACACATTTTGCATTTGAAAACTTGTTCTCAGTTTCTCTTGTAGTTCCTTTATTTTCTGATCATGACTTCGTCTTATTTGATCTAATTCAGAGATAACTTGTTCTTTAATAGTCACCTCTGTTTGTTTCAAATTATTTTGTAACTGGTCAATTAAAAGATTTTTCTGGTCAAACTTCTCTCTTAACTTATCTACTGACCATAAATTAGTTGTTGCAAAAGCTCCCAAAGAATATGCTACCCGTCTTGTGAATTCAGGTCGTCATTATGTCCTTGTCCATCATATATAATTTTTTTCCTTTTAATAATTATTCCTCATTTTTGCTAAATTTCTATTCGTACAATAGCTTTCCTTTTCTTACTAAAGAAGAAATCTGATGAATGCATTTCTTTAGGTTCGATGGGTGTCAAATCTTCTACATTCACTACCTCTGGACCAGGTATCCCAGAACTTTTTGCAAGAGGAGTTAAATATGGGATGGGGGATGCAAGTGCAGTAGATTCCCCTTGAGCAGTAACATCCTTTACATGAGTTTTAATGTTTGAAGTCATCTAAGGAAAAATATGGCCATGCTTCATAAAAGCTTCAAACATTGCCAATGTTTCTTGTAAGGTCTTACCTAGTAGAGTTGATTCTGTCACTGTTGTATCCTTGGAGGATGTCTTTAGTATTTTTTCAACTTCCTTGGTTTTGACCTCATGAAAATCATGTTTCTTGGGATTGGATGATGGTAACACTTCTGAATTTGGATTACCATTATGAGTAAGACTTTGCTCTGCTTGTAAAATATTTGGCAAATAACTCCTCCTGTGCTTTTGGAAATTAAGAAAATATGATTGTTCTTTGTTAGGAAGATTCTGGAACCCGGATATAACTTCATTATATGATATTTCTCCTTTGAAAACATCATCAAAAGGTGAATCTTCATGAAAATATTTCTTCATATTGAATTGGGCCAAATGGTTTTCCACCACTTTATGTGGATCATGCCTTTTGAATTCAATGGTAGAAAATGTAATATCATCTAAGGATGAAGCTTCAACCTTAGCATGTCCAAAATATGACAATGAAAATATACCAACCTGTATAGGATATGTTGGCCATATCCTTTTATGTGCAGCCTGCAGTTCTGTTATCACCCTGTAATTTCCCAGGCTGAGGAGGAAATCAGTAGGGGTAACCACAAAACCGCTTCGAGTTAGGGATCTAGCCCTCCAAGACTCAAAGAGGGTCTCTCTGTCAAATTTAGATTTGTTTTGGATAAGATATTAGGCTAGTTGTGAAAAACAGAGGTTTGTTTATGAATTTTTGAATTGGTTTAGTTGAGACATAAAAAAGGATCATTGGGAAAAATGGAGTCAAAGATTAAAGATGATTGAATGAATAAATAAAAGATACATATATAACCAAGCAAGACATCCATATCAGTGGATTCTTATAATTTGTGAGTTGGAAAGAGGAAAAGATCAGGGGTTATTTCAAATGCAAAGTAGAGTTTATCTGAATTTTGCATTCAATCTTCAGAAGAAAACATAAACATTGCCTTTAAGCTAGATCAGGGCGTTCATGAGAAATCCCGAGCATACTCTTCTTATAAGCAATGAGAACAGAAAAACAATATGAAAAACAAAGGAATAATAGTTTACATCAGAGAAAACTTCACCACAGAAAATGACACAAGAATCTGGAAAATAAATCCTTTGTATTCATCCATTATAGTCAATTAAAACCTGTGAGAATTTTTACATTTTTTTCATCCCAAAAAATCCCCTGACTTATCAAAAGTTTGTGGATTTATAGCCTTTACATCAAATATCCAGATCCTAGAATACTAGATCAAATTTACTTGAAATAGAAAGTCAAAACTGATACAAGAGAATAGGAAAGTGTCCTATAAAATAGGTCATCTCCTTATCTCAAGTGATATTCATGTCCTTCAAAGTCTTCAACAGGTGTAGTAAGCCTTCGAAGGCTAATGGATCTTCATAAGATGTGGGATAAGTCGGAATTTCCACTTTTGGCACAAAGATAGTTTTTTGCCCAGAAAATAGGTAACCAATTTAACCTTTCCACCTTTCTAGGCACCTCCAAAATCAAAACAGAACCTTGATAATAATGAATTTAATTATTATCTATCATTTAGAACAATTCTTGAGGCATTTGGATAAGAAACACTTGGATCTATGCGAAAACAATGCTTCTCTTCCCTGTCTGTGCTTTCGGTGGCTAATAGAGGCAAAATCCAACCCCGTTAGACACTGAAATCTCTACTTTTAGTGGCTAATGAACAGTTGAAATGTTCGCCTAAGCCACCAAAATTCATTTCTTAGTGAAAATTAACAAAATTGCAAAATACCTTTTGTCTTAGATTTAAAACACTTCAGGGTTGATCTTCTGAATCCTTTGCTTCTTGAGCAGGTTCTGGAATGTCTTTAGGATTGTTGGCTGCCTCTGGATCATTCAAACGAATGGCTGCACTTTCGAGGGTTTCAAGATCAACAGGTTCTTGAGGCTGAGGTCTTGAAGGAATGGATTGCAACCTCAATAACCTGACCTTTTTCTTCAAATGCTTAGCTAATATCCACAGCTTATGATTGTCCTTTATGATCCTCCTCTTTTTCTTCTTTTCCTTTACATTTTCAAGTGCCAATATTTCCAAGGTTGCACTGGTTTCTGTGAAATTCTTTGATAGAGTCTCGTATTTGGCCTTTAACACCCTCTCTAACACTTCATGTTGTGCTATTTTCTCTTTGCGTTTCTTAATCTTCTTTGATTTGTTCTGCTTCTTTTTGCTGCTAGATGTTTCACCTTTTTCAAGACTTGTGAACATCTCAGTTTTTGGTGCTTGCTCCATGGAGAATTCTATATTTTCATCAATAGGAACTTCTTATTTTTCCGGTTCTTCATCTAAATCTGAATATGGAAAATTTAGAAATTTTGTCTTCTTTGGTGCAACCTACTCTGTGTCTTCATTAAAATCCATCTTCTTCTTTTCTTTCTTAGGCTTGGAAGATGAAGTATATTTCTCAGATTCCACTGGAGAGATAGCTCTCCTCTTCCTTTTCCCACTCCTGGGAGTAGAGGACTTCTTTGAAGAAGATCTCTTTTTATCCTCTGGTTGTAGATCTGTCTGAAACTCATTCCAAAATAAGAAGTGGCCCCAATCCTTGTTCCTTCTCTGCAGTAGCTCAGAAATCAATATCTTGATCAATCCATGATGAGACAATCTACCTTCCACCTTGTTGGGTTTGGCTTTAACTTGATAAGCCATCTTAGTCAGGCTCCTGGGAAGATAATAAGGCATATTGAGTGGGCTCCTACCATTGAAATGGTTCACGAGTTTAAAATGATAGATCATAACCTTATTGTATCTACCTTCACAAGTTATATAAACAAGGATGGCCTTTAACAAGTGTTGCCATTTCTCTTCAAGAAAATACATAGGAATGTGTTTCTTCCATATCAAACACTTGTGCTCTGGTTTCAAGTAGGACCTTAATTCAACATCCTTTGTAACAGTCGTTTTGAACCAGTTTTCTCCAGTCCTTGGAATCTCTTTCACTTCATCTATGAGGGCTTCATCCACTTGGAATTCATCTTTTCCAATGACTGCTTTTCTTCCATCAAAAGTCAGAGCAAAAGCTTCTACCACCTGCTGATGAGAGCTTTGCACTTTTTCACAAAATTTGTAACAACCTGTGTCCTTGAAGAGCTGACACACCTCTGGGTGTGATTCCAGGTAACCAATATCATCAAGCTCCTTCCTCAAAGCTAGTCCTCCTCTCGCCATTTGTTGGAATGCTCATGTACCTGCAATTGGAAATTCGGGCTTGGAGGGAGACCACACAATGCAGAATTAGGGAGGTTTGGCTCAACTGTGATAGAGACGATAAATATGGGATATGTAGTAAGGAAGGCCCTGATTACTTGGGATGTGAGAGGGAAATTTAATATTTGAAATAATCATGATTGGTAAACTCGAATGATAGGAAGTACAAACCACGTGATTTTATGAAACACAAGTTTTAAAAAGATTTGATATATCATGCAGACATGAGATCCAAGTCTTCAATCATCCTTCCTTCTATATTTTCAGCTACTAATTGCAATCATATCACCTTACCTCTGTCGATTCAGGCACATGATGAGACTTATTGACCGTTTCCAAGATTTTGCAATTTCGGTGGCTAAAATAGCCCCAAATTTTGGGTTTAAGCTGCCGAAAGCAAGGGCTTTCGGTGGCTTAGAAGTGCTTTTGGAGAGGCACTTAGCCACGAAAACCTATAATTTGAATTTTTTGAAATAAAAACCAAATCCAATGTTTTTCAATCTTTATTACAAACATAAGGCTCTCAAAAATGAATCTTAAAAAAGTTAGGAATGTATTTTTCAATGACTTCCTATCACCTAAATAAACAAATTTGATTGTGTTATTTGAGGAGATAACACTAAGTTTGTTTATTAGTGAAGGGATAAAATTGGCGAAGGAGTGAAGGAATGAAGGGTGAGGGACTGAAGGGCACAATGGTGGATGAAGGATGCATCTAGGTGATGGAGAATACATGCAAAATGGATGGAGGGGGGAAAAGGAAACAACCGAGAGACCAACAAACCAAGAAATTCATTATGAGACCCACAAATGATATCTGAATCATATGATCTCCTATAACTATAGGACCCTAACATAGGCTCCACCTGGGGATGGAATATCTTTCAGGAGGTGTCAAGAACCACTAAACTCTGAACATGCAGACCAGTGATTTATTCATTGGGCTGATCCCAAAATTTTATTTTGCAACCTGTACCTCTTTTGATCTTTCAACTGAAACCAAATCAAAATGAACACTGCTAAAAAAAGAGATTCTTAGAATGCTGAGCTTATTCACAACTGCTACCTACCCTACACTACTGATAATTTTTATTTTTTTTAAATGATACAATAATGCCAATGTAGCTAGTCAAGCAGTTGCTGAGACCAGTGAACTGCTTGACTGCTTGTTAGCATAGTCAAAAAGACAACTTGACCTTTTGTCCACAGATTCAAAATAGAAAAGGGTAATGGCCACTACTGAAAACATGATTGATATTTACAACGGAGACCTCGACAATCCTGAAGAAAAAAAATAATTCCAGAGATAGATTGGGGCTCCGCAGTGCAAAATTTCTCCATATAGGTAGTTATAGGATCAAGGTAGAAATGACTTGTTCCTTGATTTTTAGATTTAGCCAAGTGAGCAACATGCTCTGGCATTGCATCTATGTTATTTGCATCCTCGTGCAATTTCTGGTATGGTTGCAGTCATTCTGATAGGTTTACCAGTAAGACTGTTGTTGAACTCGATTGTGAAGTTGATTGATTGACCATGTCAAGATCATAACAACTTTTCATCTCATGACTAGCAAATGAAGAATGATTTTGACCACACGGGTCATCCAACTGATCAACTATTGGATCCTGAAAANTGGGATCACATAATAGTATCAGGCATCCAAATTTTAATAATATTTTATTTCATAGTGCCTTTCTACCTTCACCTTGAAATGAAACTCCAATACTCTAATAATTTAGAAATACAAGAAGAATTATAGAAAACAAAATTGACAAACAAAGAAAGGCATCCAATGTTGATAAATATTACCTTATTTGCAATAGAAGAAACATGAAATGTATGTCTAAAATACGAATTAATATGAGAACATCTATACAAACACAGGTCTTGTTTCACTTACAGTAAAACAAAGGAAAAACTATACCTGAATAGACATCTAATTAAGTGAACCGCGGTAGATATATTACTAAATTGCAGTCATTCATTCCTTAAACACCATAGAATGAAGAACATGAATTATGATAAAGTGGAAACACACAAAAAACACATAACTCAAAGAAATGAGAAGTATAATCTATGTCTTCCTGTAGGAATTTGTATTAAAAAGTCTTTTTTTTTTTTACATCAGGAGAGAAAAATCATTTTTCATATATCAAATGTATTTATTTATACAAATTCATCTTAACCAAAAATTGTTTAGACTCCTCGTTTCTAGATGTAAAAATAGAAGAAAATCCACTAAAAACTTGATTAATATCAAGTTGAATATTACAAAAATAAAATACTTGAACATCTATTATGTTTCTAGAGACAAAATCTTTGTTGGTTGCTTTAAGGATTATCCTTTCTTCATTTTCTCATAGATGTAGTTGTTTTATGTTGTTCTTTATATTGTTCATGCATTTTTAGTAATGAAAATACGAATTTAAAGGGTTCCAGATTAACGTTCAATTCAAAGGTAAAATCTTTTTTATGCACCAATGGTAAACTCTTTTGAAATTTTATAGCAACCTACTGAGTATTATGATATTGTAAACTTTGTTTGACGAGGAGATCATTTAAAACCTGCAAATTAACTTGATTGACTTGTAATATAGTATTTTGCAATTCTATCATTTCTACATCCACAACTAATAGGGCATTTAGAAAAGCAACTTTTGCTTCTTTGACTAATATTTTTCTTTATTCGAGACTGTTTTCCCAAGATTTTAATGCTATTTCTTCTTTTAATTGTTCAATATCAGAAAATGGAACAATCCCTGGTATATTGAGATTTTTCTTCCAAACTATACGTTCTTGAAATTTGGATCTAGTAGTGATAGATTCTTTCTCTTTGTCAACAATAATTTGCTATAAACTATTAATGACATGATAATTGTTTTGGTTAATTTCCAAACTTTCATAGAAATTTCGTTGAGCTATCTGCAATCCCTCATTGATCTCCAAGGCTTGCTTCTTAAAGACAGATATATCAATAACTATAATTTCAATTGTATTTATTCGGGATTGCAATTGGATTATTGATGCATATTTTTGGGAAGAATTATTTTCCAACACATTTTGCATTTGAAAACTTGTTCTCAGTTTCTCTTGTAGTTCCTTTATTTTCTGATCATGACTTCGTCTTATTTGATCTAATTCAGAGATAACTTGTTCTTTAATAGTCACCTCTGTTTGTTTCAAATTATTTTGTAACTGGTCAATTAAAAGATTTTTCTGGTCAAACTTCTCTCTTAACTTATCTACTGACCATAAATTAGTTGTTGCAAAAGCTCCCAAAGAATATGCTACCCGTCTTGTGAATTCAGGTCGTCATTATGTCCTTGTCCATCATATATAATTTTTTTCCTTTTAATAATTATTCCTCATTTTTGCTAAATTTCTATTCGTACAATAGCTTTCCTTTTCTTACTAAAGAAGAAATCTGATGAATGCATTTCTTTAGGTTCGATGGGTGTCAAATCTTCTACATTCACTACCTCTGGACCAGGTATCCCAGAACTTTTTGCAAGAGGAGTTAAATATGGGATGGGGGATGCAAGTGCAGTAGATTCCCCTTGAGCAGTAACATCCTTTACATGAGTTTTAATGTTTGAAGTCATCTAAGGAAAAATATGGCCATGCTTCATAAAAGCTTCAAACATTGCCAATGTTTCTTGTAAGGTCTTACCTAGTAGAGTTGATTCTGTCACTGTTGTATCCTTGGAGGATGTCTTTAGTATTTTTTCAACTTCCTTGGTTTTGACCTCATGAAAATCATGTTTCTTGGGATTGGATGATGGTAACACTTCTGAATTTGGATTACCATTATGAGTAAGACTTTGCTCTGCTTGTAAAATATTTGGCAAATAACTCCTCCTGTGCTTTTGGAAATTAAGAAAATATGATTGTTCTTTGTTAGGAAGATTCTGGAACCCGGATATAACTTCATTATATGATATTTCTCCTTTGAAAACATCATCAAAAGGTGAATCTTCATGAAAATATTTCTTCATATTGAATTGGGCCAAATGGTTTTCCACCACTTTATGTGGATCGTGCCTTTTGAATTCAATGGTAGAAAATGTAATATCATCTAAGGATGAAGCTTCAACCTTAGAATGTCCAAAATATGACAATGAAAATATACCAACCTGTATAGGATATGTTGGCCATATCCTTTTCTGTGCAGCCTGCAGTTCTATTATCACCCTGTAATTTCCCAAGATGAGGAGGAAATCGGTAGGGGTAACCACAGAACCGCTTCGAGTTAGGGATCTATCCTTCCAAGACTCAAAGAGGGATCTCTCTGTCAAATTTAGATTTGTTTTGGATAGGATATTAGGCTAGTTGTGAAAAAGAGAGGTTTGTTTATGAATTTTTGAATTGGTTTAGTTGAGACATAAAAAAGGATCATTGGGAAAAATGGAGTCAAAGATTAAAGATGATTGAATGAATAAATAACAGATACATATATAACCAAGCAAGACATCCATATCAGTGGATTCTTATAATTTGTGAGTTGGAAAGAGGAAAAGATCAGGGGTTATTTCAAATGCAAAGTAGAGTTTATCTGAATTCTGCATTCAATCTTCAGAAGAAAACATAAACATTGCCTTTAAGCTAGATCAGGGCGTTCATGAGAAATCTCGAGAATACTCTTCTTATAAGCAATGAGAACAGAAAAACAATATGAAAAACAAAGGAATAATAGTTTACATCAGAGAAAACTTCACCACAGAAAATGACACAAGAATCTGGAAAATAAATCCTTTGTATTCATCCATTATAGTCAATTAAAACCTGTGAGAATTTTTACATTTTTTTCATCCCAAAAAATCCCCTGACTTATCAAAAGTTTGTGGATTTATAGCCTTTACATCAAATATCCAGATCCTAGAATACTAGATCAAATTTACTTGAAATAGAAAGTCAAAACTGATACAAGAGAATAGGAAAGTGTCCTATAAAATAGGTCATCTCCTTATCTCAAGTGATATTCATGTCCTTCAAAGTCTTCAACAGGTGTAGTAAGCCTTCGAAGGCTAATGGATCTTCATAAGATGTGGGATAAGTCGGAATTTCCACTTTTGGCACAAAGATAGTTTTTTGCCCAGAAAATAGGTAACCAATTTAACCTTTCCACCTTTCTAGGCACCTCCAAAATCAAAACAGAACCTTGATAATAATGAATTTAATTATTATCTATCATTTAGAACAATTCTTGAGGCATTTGGATAAGAAACACTTGGATCTATGCGAAAACAATGCTTCTCTTCCCTGTCTGTGCTTTCGGTGGCTAATAGAGGCAAAATCCAACCCCGTTAGACACTGAAATCTCTACTTTTAGTGGCTAATGAACAGTTGAAATGTTCGCCTAAGCCACCAAAATTCATTTCTTAGTGAAAATTAACAAAATTGCAAAATACCTTTTGTCTTAGATTTAAAACACTTCAGGGTTGATCTTCTGAATCCTTTGCTTCTTGAGCAGGTTCTGGAATGTCTTTAGGATTGTTGGCTGCCTCTGGATCATTCAAACGAATGGCTGCACTTTCGAGGGTTTCAAGATCAACAGGTTCTTGAGGCTGAGGTCTTGAAGGAATGGATTGCAACCTCAATAACCTGACCTTTTTCTTCAAATGCTTAGCTAATATCCACAGCTTATGATTGTCCTTTATGATCCTCCTCTTTTTCTTCTTTTCCTTTACATTTTCAAGTGCCAATATTTCCAAGGTTGCACTGGTTTCTGTGAAATTCTTTGATAGAGTCTCGTATTTGGCCTTTAACACCCTCTCTAACACTTCATGTTGTGCTATTTTCTCTTTGCGTTTCTTAATCTTCTTTGATTTGTTCTGCTTCTTTTTGCTGCTAGATGTTTCACCTTTTTCAAGACTTGTGAACATCTCAGTTTTTGGTGCTTGCTCCATGGAGAATTCTATATTTTCATCAATAGGAACTTCTTATTTTTCCGGTTCTTCATCTAAATCTGAATATGGAAAATTTAGAAATTTTGTCTTCTTTGGTGCAACCTACTCTGTGTCTTCATTAAAATCCATCTTCTTCTTTTCTTTCTTAGGCTTGGAAGATGAAGTATATTTCTCAGATTCCACTGGAGAGATAGCTCTCCTCTTCCTTTTCCCACTCCTGGGAGTAGAGGACTTCTTTGAAGAAGATCTCTTTTTATCCTCTGGTTGTAGATCTGTCTGAAACTCATTCCAAAATAAGAAGTGGCCCCAATCCTTGTTCCTTCTCTGCAGTAGCTCAGAAATCAATATCTTGATCAATCCATGATGAGACAATCTACCTTCCACCTTGTTGGGTTTGGCTTTAACTTGATAAGCCATCTTAGTCAGGCTCCTGGGAAGATAATAAGGCATATTGAGTGGGCTCCTACCATTGAAATGGTTCACGAGTTTAAAATGATAGATCATAACCTTATTGTATCTACCTTCACAAGTTATATAAACAAGGATGGCCTTTAACAAGTGTTGCCATTTCTCTTCAAGAAAATACATAGGAATGTGTTTCTTCCATATCAAACACTTGTGCTCTGGTTTCAAGTAGGACCTTAATTCAACATCCTTTGTAACAGTCGTTTTGAACCAGTTTTCTCCAGTCCTTGGAATCTCTTTCACTTCATCTATGAGGGCTTCATCCACTTGGAATTCATCTTTTCCAATGACTGCTTTTCTTCCATCAAAAGTCAGAGCAAAAGCTTCTACCACCTGCTGATGAGAGCTTTGCACTTTTTCACAAAATTTGTAACAACCTGTGTCCTTGAAGAGCTGACACACCTCTGGGTGTGATTCCAGGTAACCAATATCATCAAGCTCCTTCCTCAAAGCTAGTCCTCCTCTCGCCATTTGTTGGAATGCTCATGTACCTGCAATTGGAAATTCGGGCTTGGAGGGAGACCACACAATGCAGAATTAGGGAGGTTTGGCTCAACTGTGATAGAGACGATAAATATGGGATATGTAGTAAGGAAGGCCCTGATTACTTGGGATGTGAGAGGGAAATTTAATATTTGAAATAATCATGATTGGTAAACTCGAATGATAGGAAGTACAAACCACGTGATTTTATGAAACACAAGTTTTAAAAAGATTTGATATATCATGCAGACATGAGATCCAAGTCTTCAATCATCCTTCCTTCTATATTTTCAGCTACTAATTGCAATCATATCACCTTACCTCTGTCGATTCAGGCACATGATGAGACTTATTGACCGTTTCCAAGATTTTGCAATTTCGGTGGCTAAAATAGCCCCAAATTTTGGGTTTAAGCTGCCGAAAGCAAGGGCTTTCGGTGGCTTAGAAGTGCTTTTGGAGAGGCACTTAGCCACGAAAACCTATAATTTGAATTTTTTGAAATAAAAACCAAATCCAATGTTTTTCAATCTTTATTACAAACATAAGGCTCTCAAAAATGAATCTTAAAAAAGTTAGGAATGTATTTTTCAATGACTTCCTATCACCTAAATAAACAAATTTGATTGTGTTATTTGAGGAGATAACACTAAGTTTGTTTATTAGTGAAGGGATAAAATTGGCGAAGGAGTGAAGGAATGAAGGGTGAGGGACTGAAGGGCACAATGGTGGATGAAGGATGCATCTAGGTGATGGAGAATACATGCAAAATGGATGGAGGGGGGAAAAGGAAACAACCGAGAGACCAACAAACCAAGAAATTCATTATGAGACCCACAAATGATATCTGAATCATATGATCTCCTATAACTATAGGACCCTAACATAGGCTCCACCTGGGGATGGAATATCTTTCAGGAGGTGTCAAGAACCACTAAACTCTGAACATGCAGACCAGTGATTTATTCATTGGGCTGATCCCAAAATTTTATTTTGCAACCTGTACCTCTTTTGATCTTTCAACTGAAACCAAATCAAAATGAACACTGCTAAAAAAAGAGATTCTTAGAATGCTGAGCTTATTCACAACTGCTACCTACCCTACACTACTGATAATTTTTATTTTTTTTAAATGATACAATAATGCCAATGTAGCTAGTCAAGCAGTTGCTGAGACCAGTGAACTGCTTGACTGCTTGTTAGCATAGTCAAAAAGACAACTTGACCTTTTGTCCACAGATTCAAAATAGAAAAGGGTAATGGCCACTACTGAAAACATGATTGATATTTACAACGGAGACCTCGACAATCCTGAAGAAAAAAAATAATTCCAGAGATAGATTGGGGCTCCGCAGTGCAAAATTTCTCCATATAGGTAGTTATAGGATCAAGGTAGAAATGACTTGTTCCTTGATTTTTAGATTTAGCCAAGTGAGCAACATGCTCTGGCATTGCATCTATGTTATTTGCATCCTCGTGCAATTTCTGGTATGGTTGCAGTCATTCTGATAGGTTTACCAGTAAGACTGTTGTTGAACTCGATTGTGAAGTTGATTGATTGACCATGTCAAGATCATAACAACTTTTCATCTCATGACTAGCAAATGAAGAATGATTTTGACCACACGGGTCATCCAACTGATCAACTATTGGATCCTGAAAA
>JZKD02S2347090.1:19815-31355 GCA_000966675.3 Picea glauca
GGATGGCACTTCTTGACCGATTCTATACAATCTTTGATAAGTGTCGGCCAGAAGTAACCTGCTCGTAGAATCTTTTGGGTTGTTTCCAACCCAGACAAATGACCGCCACAAGCTCCAGTATGGAAATCGTTAAGCACGATAACTACCTCCTCATGAGTGAGACATCGGCGTAGGATGCAGTCTACACCTCTCTGATACAACGTATCATCGCGTATGAGATAATTCTTAGCCTTATGGTGTATACGTCAACGCTCATCACGAGAAGTAGAAGTGGGGCACTTCAAAGTCTGGAGATAGATAAGTATATCTCCATACCAGGGATCCAAAGATGTGATCAAAAACATATCTCCCCAGATAGGCGATTCTTCAGGCACAACGTCACCTGACTCAACCGGAAGTTCCGAAATAAGTTTTGCAAAGACCAGTGACTTTTTGGACTTTGCTGAAATGAAGTCTAAGTCAAACTCTTGGAGGACGACTATCCATATACTTATTTTTTTGCCTATTACCCGTTGTGTCAACATGTACTGGAATGGATTCATGAAAACAATGACAGTGGTCTTGTGAAATATAATGTAATGACGGAACCGTTGAACAGCATGAACTGCTGCCAATGCAAGTTTTTCGATATGAGAATAATTGAGTTCTGGTCCTACGAGGCCTCGACTTAGGTAATAGATCACATATTTTGAGAAAAAGTCATCTTATTGAACTAAAACCATGCCAATGGTTGACTCTGCTGCAGCCAGATATAATAAGAAATCTTTGTTATAGTTAGGTGGACGGAGCAGAGGGGCAGTTGTGAGGGAATGTTTTAATGCGTTGAAAGAGCATTGAGCGGCATCGTCCCAGTAAAAAGGAACGTCTTTCTTTAGTAAGCGCATAAATCCCTTGGTGATTTCGGCATAGTTGGCGATGAAGCATCGTAAAAATTTTGCCTTGCCTTGTAGACTCTGAATTTGAAGGATTGTGCGTGGAGGGGGAAACTGGATTATTGCCTCCACCTTGAAAGGATTGACCATGATCCCTGTTGTTGATACAATGAAACCTAACAAATGTCCTGACGTTACGTAGAAGCTGCACTTGTTTGGATTAAAGCGAATCTGAAAGTAGTGACAACATTCGAAGATAAGTTGAAGGTGTGTGGGATGATCCGTTCTCTTGCGATATCGCGATGCTAAATCATCTAGATAGGCCTTGACTATATGGTTGAGGTCATGAAAAGAAAAATACATTGCCCGTTGAAAGGTGGCTCCAGCATTTTTGAGACCAAAAGGCATTTTACGATATGTGAATGTACCCCATGGGCAGATGAATGTCATTTTGTGCTGGTCTTCAGGTTTGATTTGAATTTGATTATAGCCTGAAAAATCGTCCATGAAAGAAAAGGCTTCGTAACCCACACATTCATCAATGATCTGGTCGATGAACGGTGTGTGAAAATTTTCTTTGGGACATGCCTTGTTCAAATCATGGAAGTCAGTGTATACACGAATCGTGCCTTATTTTTTATTGACCAACACAGGGTTTGACACCCATTGAGTCAAATGGATAGGATAGATAAAACCTATCTTTAGCAATTTCTCAACCTCAACCTTAATGGCTTCTTCTTTCTTAGGATTAATTGTATGAAGCTTCTGCTGAACAGGCTTGGCATCAGGATACGTTGTAATCTCATTTTCAACTATTTTTGGATCAATACCTGGCATTTCCTCATAAGACCAGGAAAAAACGTTGCAGAATTCTTTGAAAAGATCTGTGTAGATTTGAATCTCTTCAGGGGAGCAGTCAGCTCCGATGAAAACATTCTCCATGATGCCAAGGTTTCAAGAGATATTGATCGGTATAGTTTCAATGATGGTTGCCATATTGCCCTCAGCATAAATTTCGTGTGTAGCTAAGAGATTAATAGGGCACAACTGATCTCCCTTCATGGTCATGGTGAATTCTCCTGCTTTGATTCGGCTTAACTCTGGGAGAAAATATGATCTGTGATGAAGATCTTCCCAAGGTTTTTCCGGACTAGTTATTGCTTCGATTACTACTTCGTCAAAAGGCAAGACTAAGTCTAATAAATCGATGTTAGCGAGAGAACTGTGAGCCCAAATAGGCTCCATAAGTGGATCTAACTCTTGTGCAGAAGTCGGATCAGTGTTAGCCGAAGCTTGCTGGACTAAAGAGTATGCTACTTCAGTTGTAGACAAGGGCATGGACATGCTCAGATGCCCTGTCTCATCCATCGTGGTCGATGGGGAAGGAAGTATCCATGGATACTCGAAGTAATTCATGCAGAACGATGAAACTTGAAAAATCTCAACCTTATGGTGATTGGATATAAATTTGATATCACCGTGAGGGGGTGGGAAATCGAAGGTACCCATCAAGGATGGGCACAAACCAACTCCTACGTTGACGACACCTAGTTGAGGATTATCAATCATCGGAACCGTGGATGCCCCCAAAGCAAGGTCAAGTCTGGAGAAAGATAATTGATCGATGGTCACTATCTGGCCCTTGTGTGGAAACAACGACCTGGAAAACTGTAGCAACCACAGCTTGCATAGCATAAGTCCAACTCCTTCTTAACAAGAGGTTATAGTCGAGGGGATCATTGACTACCTCTACTTTGACACACACGGTCTTCCCACCTAACTGCACGGGGAAAGAAGGAACGATGTCATGTGGTCGGAATGAACGACCGTCGAAAGTGATGAGGAGAGTAGGTGATGGAGACAAAACAGGCTAGCCAATGGCCTTCCAACATGCCAACAGCATAACGCATGTCGAGGCGCCCTCATCAACCACCGTGCAGAAGATATTTCGAGTAAAATTTTTCGTGGGATAAGCCACTACTATCTGAAACACTATGTGGTAAGGTAGACGAGGTTTTAAGTTGGTTGTATCCAACATGATTGTACCCGGATTACAAGTCTCGATAGAGCCTAAAGCGGTTAACAAGGCTTTCCTCTGAGAAGGGCAGATTTGGAGGACTTCTAAAGCGGACATCACACAAGGGGTTTGTGATAAATATTCCACCACAGAGTAGTTCTAGGTGGCCCTTGCATTTGGGTTATGAGAATCTTTTTGAAATGCACCTTTGGGAATGCATGCCATTGTTTCTCCCAACGTCTTCTCAATCTGTAGAGGAAGAGATGGGAGGTCAGCTTCTTTACCCTTCTCAGAAGTGCTTGGTTTACTATAGTCGTGCACTCTAGTCGATATAAAAGTGTCACTCCTAACCATATATACGTTCACGGATGCGGGGTTGTTTGGAGGCGGACATGGTTCCTGGCTGCCCCCTTCCGTGCTTGCAGAGGCTTGAGTTAGATTTTGCCCATGCTGAAATGGATTAGTCAACATAGCCTGTTGTTGATGCGTCACAAACTTTTGGGCCTCTGCAAGTCGAGGACATAGATGGGTCGGGTGGTTTTCCGTGCACAAGTTGCATGGATACCTCGCCTTCCGTTTTTCAGTGTTGTCCCCGCCAGCATTATCGGTGGGTTTTTTATCCCCCTTACCCTTATTTCATTGTTTTTTATTTCCTTCAGGCTATTGGGTGGCCTTTAGGTTAGTCGATTGCACTGTGTGTACCTCTTATGTTTGGGTAAGGGGAGCAGCCAAAGCAGTAGTTTGGTTGGCCGCTGTGTGTTGTATATATAATTGTTGCAACTGCTTCGTTAATTTCCCAGCGGGCTTTGTTTGTGTTGAACCAATAATACCATCGGCATGTGGTCCAGCTCTCTGTCTAGTTTTATCCAGTATTGAATATGGCGCACCTGGCAAGATGTTGTATAATAAACCAGACTGAGAATAGATGAGCTCAAACTATTGAGCCCTCATGATGGCATCTTCTTCAGAGAAAACTACTGACGTCGCGATGTCTTTAGATAATTGCGGGACCAAAGACTTAAGGAACCACTCAAGCAAGAATGCTGGTGGGAGTGGCACCTTGATTAAACTATTCCAGTGTCTCCATTCTCGGATGTGATCAGAGATATGGTCCGCCATTGTCTATTCGAAATTGGCCAGCAGCTTTGTGCCAGTGTCGTATCTCACAGGTAACTGAAAATGGTTAAGGAAAGTCATTGCCAGCTCACCGAAGGAAGAGTATCTTGAGCGATCGAGCTCAATGTACCATTTCGCGGCACTCCCAATGAGAGTACGTTGAAACAATCGCAACTGTACGAAGTCATCTTTTAATGAGTTAGATGAGCACCAAAGATGGAAGGTAGTCATGTGATTGCCTGGATCTTCATTAGGCTTGGCTTCAAACTTTGGAATGTCCGAAGGAAACTTCGTCGGCATAGGAGGCCAACTTGGATCGTGACAAATGGGGTCATTCAAAAGCCTTGTCAAATATGGCAAGTGCAAAGTCGCCAGGAAAGGTAGTTTGGGTTGTTGGTGATAACCTGGGAAAAAGGGGCCTGGAGTTTGACTGGCACCAGGTTGCCAAGAAAAGTTTGGCTGCTAGCCTGGATTTTGGTAGAAACCATGGCCCTGGCCAGGGTATGGATTTTTCATATGTGGAGACATCATCGACTGATTTCCCAAATAGGACATAGATGGTTGGGCATGCATTATATTCGAAGGAATCTGGGAAGGATGATAATTTCTAGGCTCTTTTTCTAAAAGTAGTTTCTAGGCTCTGTTTTGTGTTGATTACCCTTTTCTCAAAGTGCTTTGAGGTATGAGCTTAATATTTATGTTAGCTTTCTATGAGTTGTGACATTTTAGACTGATCTCAACATTAGATTCATAGAATTTTTGTTTTCAATAGAAAGTAGTAATGTTTTGTGACTAGTACATGGTAAAATGTTGTTGCATAGTATGGAAATATTTATGTTTTAAACATTAATACATCACTTCCAAAAGTGAGAATATGCAAATAGATTCTAAAAGAACTATATGAAAAGAAATTCAGTTTGATAAGTTAGTACTACCTTATATGAAGGAAGAAAGTGGTTGAATAGTTGGAATGCACATACACACCAAATTGCTTCTAACAATGTTTTTGGAATTTGCACTCATGATAATACTATGTCTTCTACAATTTCTATGGCCATGCTATGTCTTCTACAACTTCTATGTCCATACTAGTCAAAATATCCATGATCCTCTTAAGTGTGATTTACAAGATATGCCATTGACTAAGTTGACCTCAAAATTAAATGCGAATGATAATGTATTTTTGAAGGATTGTTGGAACCAAATCCTAAGTTTTGCTAGGAAATCTTTTGGAGATGAAGAAAATTCCTAATATGAATGCCAAGAAGAAGTCTCCTTTCAACAACAACTTACAACCTCATCTCGTTACATCCTTTATCTAATGGACAACCCGATATCATTTATTTATTCACACTCTTCTTATTTTTCGAGCTAGTATACTTCTATATTAATATAATACAAAAAATGTTACAAGCATCGTTGTCTGAGGCCTTCCATGAAGGAAACTAACCTTAAGATCACTCTCCAAAAGCATTCCAATATTGTCATAATCAGTCCAATACATCCAAAGTAACTATATAGGTTTAGAACCTCAAGTGTAACATAGTAAAACAAAAGAAGCATAAAAGAATACAACTGAATCTTGAGTAAAAACTATGAGACAACATGATCATGATGGAGTTGGTTCAGATGGGTCTAGTTGGCCAAAAGTGTTTGGATCCTTAGATTTTCCAGTCACCTCTTGCCTTGGTTCATCTTCAGTGATAGTAGTGTTGGAGTTGGTTCCCTGTGAACCTGAAGTTCCAATTAGCCCCATCATTTTCTCATCTTTTCCCGGCTCCCAATTTGAAACCTTAAAGTTGAGCCAAAAGACAACCCCGCATAGAAATGCTAATTTAACTTCCAACCTCCTTAGTCTATTCAAAGTTTCTTGGCTCCTAGTGCCCCTTGTTTTCCATTGTTAGTTATATAAGTGTGTTGGATATCCAGTAGAACTACATTGCATGAAAAACATTCATATCCCTAGACCTAGGGAATCTTGAATCTAAGACACAATCTTGGAATTCCTCTTTGATTTTTCGTTTGAAAGTCTGAAAGTATTTTTTCTGAACGAAGCCTACCAGACCCTCCACCTCTTGTTGAATGTCTAGAGGGGTAACTTGGATGAAAAGTATCTTAACATGTTCAATGTCTCTTTTTGCCCTGATGTAGTGAGGATGAGAATTGGTCCGCTTGGAAGACAAAAAATTGGATTCCCCCTCCTCATTGATCCTCGACAACTTGATTTGGGGCTATCCTAAGCTACATTATCCACCATTGCTAGCAAATGAACTTGTGTACGAGAGGAAATATACCCCACATAAAGAGAGCCATGGAAAACCCACCAAATGGAACCTCTAAAAGTCTTGGAAAACCACCACTTGGCTGAAACATAAGGGAGAAAATGACTTGTGAACTCTTGGAGAAAAATCAAACAAAGCAGAGAAAGACCTTAGATTACCGAATACGCCCTAGAAACTTGGTGCTAAAATTTATTCACACTATTAAAATAAATAAATAAAATATTTCTTTAATTCATTTTCTCTTTCTTAAAACAAAAAGCTAAAACACTAAAAATGCATTTTTTTTTATTCATGCATACTCTCTTCAAATAAAGAGGTAAAAGTCTAAAAGTAGCATGTGGTATATTCATGCAAAATTGGCTTTTTAATTACTTTATTGAATGAGGAAAAATATTCTCTATTTTTTAACTTCAAATAGTTTTCCATCTCCTTACAGACCCTATTCAATAATGTAAAAGGAAAATACATGCTAAGCTTAAATTGGTTCACCCCAGTGTGGGTCTACGTCCACCAAATTCTTCTTCTTATTCTTTATTAGTCTTCAATCCTCTTACATTCATCTGCTCATGTGCACAAAGCCACAGATCCCAACTCTGCAGTGGACATGTGATCTGCACACAATGCACTAGATCCACCTTCCCCAAAATCAGGTCAAGGCACATAGACAAATTCTTAATAGCACAAATCACTTACGTACAATGCCTGAGCACAAATCAACTTACAAAAAAATTTCACTTAGCTCTGCAAGACCTAACACATTCTTTCACAAAGCCAACCAAATCTACTTCTTACATTGCTGCACTAAGAACACCACTTTCTATATTACATTCCTTCCTATATATACTTTTACATCCCTTACAACCAGGCCTAAACATGGGTGAACCCATGGGCCGACATCTCAAAACCCTAATACAAAAACCCTAATGAACCCCTTGCTGGGTCCACAAAACAAGTGAGATTCCATGGGACCAATCAACACACCAGCAAAAAGAGCCTCGGGGCCCTAAAGATCAGGTGATAGATGGTGTTAGGTCAAGTTATACAACCAATGCAACCAGTTGATCATCCCATCGAAGTATCTCCCCCCATGCTTAATTATGTAATACAACAAGGATAAGTTAAGAATGTAATGATCATGAGCATAAATAGACATATAATCAATCATGAAATGAAACTCATGAAGATGGGTGGGAGGGAGGAAATCCTACTAGAAAAATAAATAGTAATCATCATGATCCCAAAAATATTTCTTGAAGTGATATTCACAAACTTGATCAATCCATTTATGAAGGGGGCTATTACATGTATATGAATGATCATCCTCATCTTCCTGAATATGATCGATGCGTATTGACGACGGAGAAGATATGAGAGGTCCCAAGAAGACCTCATGATTTCCCTGAGAGGAGGAAATGAGGTAAGGTACAGGCTCAAGTCTAGGAAGAGAAAATTGTTCCTTTTTTATCTTTGAATACCTATAGAAATCCTCAATATGTAAGTACTTCATCTTTGTAGAGTGAGCATATGATTTCTCTAAGGTGGCCACATCCTGATATTCCTCAAAAATTGAGGTTGAAAGTGGCTGAGGGTCCTCGAATAAATCTGTAATCATGTCATCATCAGGATCCCAAACATATGAATCATATATGCATGAAAAGTAGTCCTCTGAATATGACAACTCAAACTCTTTTTCTTGAGGGCTACCCTCAATGTCGTAAATGGGGTCTCTATTGAAAATGAGATGACCAAAATCCCACTTGCGTCCGCCAGTTTGTATGAAAGTGTCTATATGCTCATCAACCATATCGAAGGGTTATTTCATAAGACCATTAGTGTCATTGAAAATGACCATCTCTTTGTTTTTGTGTGTAGGAGGAGTAGAGGCATGGATGTCTTCAACAGGCTCATGAAATTCATCATTGAGTCTAGTTGCTTCTTGAACTTCATGAACAGGAGGAAAGCATGGATAGACAACCTCAACTACATCAAGAAAGAGAAAATATAATGTCATACCACTAGATTTCCTTGATCATGATAGGTCGGCTCATGATGAGACCTCCTATTATCGTACAATATGTACTTTCCCAAAGCCCAAGGTAAGTAAGGGAGATTGGAGTAACAAACATGATATCCTATCACTATCAACTTAATAGGAAATCCACAATTTCTAGGGATAGGCAAGGTCTTCCCTAGGGGAGGAGTCCTTGGTAACATAAAGGGATGGAAAATTAGGGTTATGTTCAAGATGTATTCCCCCCTCTCACCGGTTACCAAAGTCACTAAATCCGTGTCCCAAAAATGAGGTTAACAAAGTGCTTGATGTACCTTCCTGGAACAAGACAATATATCATGCATATACAATAATTCCAAGTACAAATATGATAATAACACCTCAAGAGACAATGGATAGTGATAAAAAGTGCTAGCTGATATAAATTTGTAGCAGTTAATAAGTTTACAACAACAATTGATAAAATGTAACAGCTGCAACAAATACTCCTCAGAATTTCTTGAAAAGACAATAAAAATATAACATTTACTAAGCAGAATGATAATCAAATGTCATAAGCAATTTATAAAGTGCTTAGCTAGCATTAAAAGTCAATTTTGAAGAAAATTTTCTGCAATTAGATGGTTGTAGCAATCATTTATAACAGCAACAAATAGGTTAGTGATCTAGGCTAAACTAGGGTTAGAAATAGTTAGTAAAATCTTATGAGAAGAGTGTTTGAATTTTTATTCAAACCTTCAATAAGAGATAGGCTAGAACTAGTTCCTTCTATGGATTATGGAGTCAAGTGGATGACTTCTTCAAAGGTTACAATTCAATTTTGATAATGCACAAAAGTCTAAGAGGGAGAATGCATAGGAGAAGTAATAACTTAAGTCCCCCTATCCGTTTACCTCAAGAAACAAGATACTAGGGTGCAGGAAATTCTAGGCCCGAACACCTTGCTCTCCTTAGGATTCTTATGGGATAAAAATTAGGCAAAGATAACTAGGTCAAAACCTTGGAGTGCTATCAATTTAGGGCTCTAAGGTTTCACTAGTCACTAGATCAATTCAATGGAAAAGCTTGGAAATTAAAAAAGTAAGAAAGTAGCAATTTAAGTTCCTTACTTCAAGCATTAAGTATACCATGCAATTACATAATCTTGTATGATCAATTAAAACCATACATAAGCCATTCAATAGATGACAAAAAATGCATATTTTACTTACTTGCACCAAGAATAATCATGAAAATACCATGGAAGATCACCATAAAAGCTTCCAAGATTGATCCAACTTGCAAAAATTAGCCTTATACAAGAGTGTGCCTCACAATTTCAGCCAATATCCCTTACTAGGGCGAAAATTGCATATATCTCCTCTTGTGTGAGGAGTTATTATGTGTAAAATGAATGTACTTTATGCTTATTTATACAAAACTTTCACCCTTAATTAATTTTAGGTCAAAAGTAAGGTCGGCCTGGCCAATTTACAAATAAAATCAATTTTGACATAAATAAAATTATTTAGCATCTAAATACACCTCCAAGGGTGACATCATACCCTTCTAGGGTGACGTTGAGGCCCTAAGGTGGAAGGTTGAGCCTAAAATTTAGGGTGCTTGGCCTCTAGAGGCCCTAGATGAAGCCCACACATGCCACTAGGCTCATAAATGCCTCCAAAATTAAAAACATAGCTCTGCATGACATCCAGGGTCATGATGGTGACGTCCATGGCCTTACAGGTCCATCATCGATGTGGAAGAGAAAGATCCCCCTAGGTCTAGGTCTGTCGGGGTGCCTCCAAAGGAAACATCCTTATTTCTTTCTAGTGCAAATATTCAATATCTTCTTACCCCTAGCTGGGGTTACAACATCCATATTTGGGATTTAATTTGTTGGTCAATTTGCACAGGTTGTTGCATAGGTTTTTTCATTAATGTCACACTTTTCGCTGAGAGTTCCTTCAAAATTCGAGAATTCGGAAATTGTAAGTTGAGAGATTCGGGAATTCTGAGATTACCAGTTGAGAGAACAGAGGCATGCTTCTCGATATAGTGAAACACGAATTCACGATTCAATCCAGACCGTTGGATCATGGAGGGTCAAGGATCGTCGATCCAAATATAATAAGGAATCGGATATCGAGAAACAAAGAAAGGAGGAGCTCCAACCTTTGACATCACGATACACAAAATCGTGAAACACAAAGTACTGAAAGTCCATGAGTCGTTGATCGGAGCGCAAAGTTCTAATGAGATCAGGACTACCTGATCACGAAATACCGAAAGGGACACACGTCACATGATCTATGGTTTCGAGAGTTTTTGTTGGAGGTCATGAAGACCTGATGACTAAAGTATCGAAACCTCGATAGCCATCTATCTCAATGAATGATTAAGTCATGTCCGTTGGATTAATCATTGGCGGGGTAATATAAGAGTCATATATGACCGTTGATATGTCCCCGAGAAGTTAACGAGAACCGTCCGATCTATATCCACCAGATCAATTGTGAAGCCGTCAGATCATTTCGGGGATCAAGATTTGGAGTGTCGAAACACTGCATCACTGAAACACCAAAATGTGAAATGCCGAAATGACGATATGTAGAGTACGTGGCAAGAGGTCAGTGTTTCGCTGACTAGAAATTCAAGAGAGGAGTGCTCTATCTTCTGAAATCACGATAAGATAAGGATCGTTGGATGCGAAGGACACGTGGCTAGCGATTATCATTTCGCTGACTAACAGTCAAAGGAAGAAAATTCCCCAACCTTCTAACTCCCGAAGTGAGAAACGTGAAAACACATTTTTGGCGTAGGATGTGGTTACCACCGGTGGTCGTATGAGAGGGAGGAACTAGCACGAAGATAAGCCCCATTTCGGGGACCACAACATGAAGAGGCAAGATGTCTTCACCTCAAGATTGTCGATATGCGAATCGCAAAAGTGCCTTTTTGATTAAGCTCATGGTCACAACCAATGGGCATATGGTTTAGCACAAATGTCTTGCCGAAGCGCTTGAGGCTTGTTTATGTTGAAAATTCAAAAATCAACGTATGCTCATTGAACGACATTGATTAAATGATGAAACAGATCGAACGGTTGCTATTCTTCTTGATGCCTTAGCCAATAATAATTTATGTAAGGTAGTTGTTCAGTTATTTTAACTAATTCTTCGAAGCATGAGGATTCTAATGTACACTCTGATTGTCAAAGAAATTGTGTGAGAGATTGTGGGTGACGAGTGGGGAATAATGGT
>JZKD02S2347112.1:7545-25216 GCA_000966675.3 Picea glauca
TAAACATTGAACATAAACACATGTGCACAACAATTGATAAAGGAGTTCACCCCTCTTATGGGATACATCTCCTGGTCCAGCTTCCAATGGATCATTATTATTAATTTCTCAAAAATTTCTCAAAAACATGTCTTACAATGCTCAAACTGACAAACTGACTGCTCCAATGGCTTCCCACTGTCCCAAAACCCCTGTCTGGGCTCTTTCAGCACCTCAATCGGTCGAAAAATGAAGAAGTTAGGCCTCCTGGAAGTCTCCCTCTTAAAGCTTGTTGTCTTTGGTTCTACAATTCACACCCCCCTTGAGTGAACATGGCTCACACGCTCTTTAAAGTGTAAAAACCTGGCACCGGGTGCAACCGCGCCAATGGTGAAAACCGTAGGACGGTTAAGGCGCCTCCAGCCCCTAACCGCCTCGGCACCTGGGTGTATGGCGCATGCGACCAATCGCTAGGAAAAAAGGTGGTTAGTTCGTTTGAACCATGCCAACGGTATAACTCCCGTGCGGTTAAACCATCGGTCAAACCACACGCACATTTAAACTTTGGGTATGGTTCAAACCCCGCTCGCATATTTTAACACACGGTTTATACCATATATACAATGCAATGTATTTGCAATACATTGCGATATAATGCAATGCAATGCGCGCCAAATGGTCGGGCCAATACGTATATGTTTGGGTCATATGTGTTACAATGCGTCCACGGGTCAGGGCTTAGCCCTGGCTCGACCCCCCTTTCCTTTCAAACAAATATCAACTTTAAATATATGTGTTACAACATAGTTAACAAGGAACAAATGGCAGTACTTTGGCTAGCGGAGAGTTATGAAGTTGTTAGAGTTGGGGGAGGTCTGGGGGTCGAACCCCACGAACTCCCCATATAATTTTATATAACCAATGAACAAAAGGAAGGGGACACATGGCACCCATGGATTGGGCCACGTGTCCTCCTATTACTCGCCATCAACCGGAAATGTGTCACCATCCAATACACCAACAACCAACCAATAACCAACTGTCACATCATCATCGTATGGCATGTACGATCCTGCCACATCACCGTACAAACTGTACAAACTATACGGATAGGTACAGTCAGCATCCAAAAATTTTGCATGTTTGGCTTGGCGAACAGATCGCAATATCTCCTTCATACGGACTCCATTTGAGAAAGTAAATATACCGCCGGAATCAGGAAGACGAGACGGATGCAATGGTACTATTTTCGTCGCATTCCGAGCACTTTGAAAATTGAGCAAAATTTGATCTCCTGATCATAACTAGTTTTGCATTTTGCATTCTAAACCTCTCCAACACCTTCTCTGTGTACTTACCCTGAGACAATGTCAATTTTTTATTTTTCCTGTCTCTTGTTATTCTCATGCCAAGGATTTTCTTTGCAGCACCCAAATCCTTCATCACAAATGAATTGGCTAATTTCTTCTTGAGCATATTTATATCCTGCATATTANGCTCCATGATTGTCTTGTTCATCCTTTCTGACACACCATTTTCTTGTGGTGTTCTTGGAACTGTCTTCTCTCTACGAATCCCATGGTATAAACAGTAATAATCAAACTCCTTGCTACAATATTCACCTCCATTTTCTGATCTGAGACACTTCAAACTTTTTCCTATCTCATTCTCAACTAAATCTTTCATTGCATTGCATTGGATTCGATTGAGAACCAATTGATAGAGGACATTTCATATTAGTGTTTGAAAGTGAAAATGACTCTTTCTCTTTCCCTTAAATAGGTGTTCATTAAAAAGAAATGATTGTGTATCATCTTTCATGCATGTTTTTGGGAATTGAGTTCTCATTCCATCAGTTTCACTTTTGTGCACCCTTTGAGTAAAGAACAACTGTAAAACGAACGCTAATTAAAAATTATCTAGAACATTTTTGTTTTTAGGATCTTCCACCAACAGTAGACTAGGGTTAGCACTTTGGATTAGGCTGTGAGTACAACACTCCAAAGTTTTTCAAAACAAACATTAGCATCTTGAGCTAGGGAGAGTCAAATCCAATTGTCGTATTGGTTTTATGGGATCCCCCTCTCACACAGGGGTTACACACAAGGTCGCAATTGGGTGAATTACGGAGATTATCCCTCCGTGGTTCAACTGTTTGTAGTGGTCGAATCATATATTGGGGTTCACTTGGAGGTATACCCATGATTATGTGTGGGAGCCTCTCGGGTTGATTTCAGACTTGTTATCTTGCCCATACGTTTTGGATTGGACTGTTGACTGTACCCTCCTGGGGACTCACTACGGATTGATGTCTTTAGTTGCCATAATATTTAGGTACTTACATAAGGTGATGGTGAAGGGAAGTCTCACTATACCTGGAACAGACATTGGTCAAACTCACTCGGGCTCCTTGGAGGGTAAATCCACAATTACTATGTGGAAGCTTGCACAAAGGTGAAAGTCCGTTAAGCAGGTCTCCATTGTAACTGTTCCACCATATCCTAGTCCCTTCTTGACTTGATCACGCGACGTTGGATTTCATCACCAACTAGTACGATCATCGAGAGAAGTTTTTTCTGCTTGGTTGATTCCTAGATTTTATTAGCGCATGTTATTTCTTTTTGCTAGTTGGCCCTAGATTTTTAGTGTGTTCTGTTTTTCTCCACAATTGAGCTCATAGACGATAAAGGTCTTTGTCGATCACATAGGATGCAATGGATTCCTCCGGAAGGCTATCAACCCTTACCTCCTAACCCTCCAGAAGACAACTACCGTAGAGAGGTAGAAAATCGATCTGACCCTGGAAATGCTATTACTCCTCCGTTAGATAACCTAGAAGGCGCTTTGGTCATGGTTGAAAATCCCACTATATCTATGTTGGTAACCCCTCTTGAACCACTTTTGGTTCATTCAGACTCCCTTGGGAACGTCATATACGAAGAGATCCCATGATTACCAGAGAGGATCTTTACCGAAACATATATGGGATCCACATAACCAATCTTTGGTGACGAGTATAGGACTCTTGTTCGTCCTAGCACCGCAGTAGAAACCAATCCCACACCTACTCGTTATGTATGGAGGACTTCATCGGGACGTGATCTCTATGAAAATTTCGAATCCTTTTGACAACCCTTTCAGCCTCATGACCCTCTTAGTGAAACAGGACTATCTGGTCAAACCATGAATCACCCAGTTCATCGGGTTATTCACCCTACTACTGCACTAGCACAAGTCCATCCTAGTGTTGGACTCATCACCTCTACTCATCCCCAAATCACTTCAATATCTACCCCCGTTTCTACAAGCTTTTACTCTACAGCTCCACATGTTCCACATAATACTACTGGGACATCTTCTCACCCGAGAATGCAGACCCCTGCTGGCCAAACACAACCGGCTGGAGGGAAACCACCATCCAACGAACCTTTCCCTCCTAGAGGACTACCTCTCCATGGCAGGCCTACCCCTCCCGAGGGACAACCCACTTTTCATGCTCCTCTTGGAGGGCAACCTCTGTTTTCCAATCACACCCTGGTCGTAAATCCACCGCTGGTAGTGGGGCAACCCTTGTTCACTGGAAACCCTTCACAATCATGGGGAGTATCTTCAGGAGGCATTTTTACCCAACCTCACATTGGGGGGCACTTGTATAATAACCCACTAGGAGGAGTATCCAATCCTGTCCCTTCCGAAACATATTACGGGCAATCTTATCCGGGCGGCATCCCAAACACCACCTGGAGTTCTCTAGGACCACAGTCTTATCCTCCTCATGGGCCTCATGTGTATCCACCTCCAGGATCTACTCCTTACCATTCTCAAAGGAAAAATGTTTATCCTCCTTATGGGAAAATANCCCATGATTATGTGTGGGAGCCTCTCGGGTTGATTTCAGACTTGTTATCCTGCCCATACGTTTTGGATTGGACTGTTGACTGTACCCGCCTGGGGACTCACTACGAATTGGTGTCTTTAGTTGCCATAATCTTTAGGTACTTACATAAGGTGATGGTGAAGGGAAGTCTCACTATACCTGGAACAAACATTGGTCAAACTCACTCGGGCTCCTTGGAGGGTAAATCCACAATTACTATGTGGAAGCTTGCACAAAGGTGAAAGTCCGTTAAGCAGGTTGCCATTGTAACTGTTCCACCATATCCTAGTCCTTTCTTGACTTGATCACGCGATGTTGGATTTCATCACCAACTAGTACGATCATCGAGAGAAGTTTTGTCTGCTTGGTTGATTCCTAGATTTTATTAGCGCATGTTGTTTCTTTTTGCTAGTTGGCCCTAGATTTTTAGTGTGTTCTATTTTTCTCCACAATTGAGCTCATAGACGATAAAGGTCTTTGTCGATCACATAGGATGCAAGGGATTCCTCCGGAAGGCTATCAACCCTTACCTCCTAACCCTCCAGAAGACAACTACCGTAGAGAGGTAGAAAATCGATCTGACCCTGGAAATGCTATTACTCCTCCGTTAGATAACCTAGAAGGCGCTTTGGTCATGGTTGAAAATCCCACTATATCTATGTTGGTAACCCCTCTTGAACCACTTTTGGTTCATTCAGACTCCCTTGGGAACGTCATATACGAAGAGATCCCATGATTACCAGAGAGGATCTTTACCGAAACATATATGGGATCCACATAACCAATCTTTGGTGACGAGTATAGGACTCTTGTTCGTCCTAGCACCGCAGTAGAAACCAATCCCACACCTACTCGTTATGTATGGAGGACTTCATCGGGACGTGATCTCTATGAAAATTTCGAATCCTTTTGACAACCCTTTCAGCCTCATGACCCTCTTAGTGAAACAGGACTATCTGGTCAAACCATGAATCACCCAGTTCATCGGGTTATTCACCCTACTACTGCACTAGCACAAGTCCATCCTAGTGTTGGACTCATCACCTCTACTCATCCCCAAATCACTTCAATATCTACCCCCGTTTCTACAAGCTTTTACTCTACAGCTCCACATGTTCCACATAATACTACTGGGACATCTTCTCACCCGAGAATGCAGACCCCTGCTGGCCAAACACAACCGGCTGGAGGGAAACCACCATCCAACGAACCTTTCCCTCCTAGAGGACTACCTCTCCATGGCAGGCCTACCCCTCCCGAGGGACAACCCACTTTTCATGCTCCTCTTGGAGGGCAACCTCTGTTTTCCAATCACACCCTGGTCGTAAATCCACCGCTGGTAGTGGGGCAACCCTTGTTCACTGGAAACCCTTCACAATCATGGGGAGTATCTTCAGGAGGCATTTTTACCCAACCTCACATTGGGGGGCACTTGTATAATAACCCACTAGGAGGAGTATCCAATCCTGTCCCTTCCGAAACATATTACGGGCAATCTTATCCGGGCGGCATCCCAAACACCACCTGGAGTTCTCTAGGACCACAGTCTTATCCTCCTCATGGGCCTCATGTGTATCCACCTCCAGGATCTACTCCTTACCATTCTCAAAGGAAAAATGTTTATCCTCCTTATGGGAAAATAAATCACCTAGCCTATAATGTTCAGAACCCACCGGGTTATGCCAGTGTTTCTCATGCACCATCGAATCCTTCTTATCCTGGCCAGCAACAACTGTATGTAGGAGGACCTGCTGGTTACAACTATCCACCTAACCCAGTCTATGGTCCTACTGGTGTTCCTATGCCACACCAGTATCATTAGCACATTAACCGACAACTACCTTTCCTTGCGACTCTAGATCTCCCAGACTTGTCTCGATTAATTAATGATCCTATTTCTCATTCATCGGTTTNCATAATACTACTGGGACATCTTCTCACCCGAGAATGCAGACCCCTGCTGGCCAAACACAACCGGCTGGAGGGAAACCACCATCCAACGAACCTTTTCCTCCTAGAGGACTACCTCTCCATGGCAGGCCTACCCCTCCCGAGGGACAACCCACTTTTCATGCTCCTCTTGGAGGGAAACCTCTGTTTTCCAGTCACACCCCGGTCGTAAATCCACCGATGGTAGTGGGGCAACCCTCGTTCGCTGGAAACCCTTCACAATCATGGGGAGTATATTCAGGAGGCATTTTTACCCAACCTCGCATTGGGGGGCACTTGTATAATAACCCACTAGGAGGAGTATCCAATCATGTCCCTTCCGAAACATCTTACGGGCAATCTTATCTGGGTGGCATCCCAAACACCACCTAGAGTTCTCTAGGACCACAGTCTTATCCTCCTCATGGGCCTCATGTGTATCCACCTCCAGGATCTACTCCTTACCATTCTCAAAGGAAAAATGTTTATCCTCCTTATGGGAAAATAAATCACCTAGCCTATAATGTTCAGAACCCACCGGGTTATGCCAGTGTTTCTCATGCACCATCGAATCCTTCTTATCCTGGCCAGCAACAACTGTATGTAGGAGGACCTGCTGGTTACAACTATCCACCTAACCCAGTCTATGGTCCTACTGGTGTTCCTATGCCACACCAGTATCATTAGCACATTAACCGACAACTACCTTTCCTTGCGACTCTAGATCTCCCAGACTTGTCTCGATTAATTAATGATCCTATTTCTCATTCATCGGTTTGGCCAGTCATTCCAGCTAAACTTACTTCTGATATTCCAAAATTTGACGAAAACCCTGACGAAGATCCAAACAACCATGTGAAGAATTTCCATTTGTGGTGTTCATCAAACTCCCTCATGGATGATTCTATACGTTTGTGTCTTTTCCAGTGAACACTTATCGGTTCAGCAACAAAGTGGTATATTGAACTACCACGTGATTCTTTTCATGATTTCAATTCCCTTGCCATGTCTTTCCTCACGCACTTCCAACTTCCTATTCGCTACAAGACAGGTACTGAAATCTTGACCTCCCTTCATCAAACCAACTCCATGCATATCTCTGACCATATTCATGAGTGGAGGCGACAGTGAAGGATGATCAAGGCAGTCATTCCTGACATGCTCTTGGCGGAATGGTTTACTAAATCACTGTTACCCCCGATCGCTCGCGATGTCGCTATGGGTGGTGTGGTCACAGAGGAACAATCCATTGCTCGAGATCAGTATTTAGATTTGGTTTACTCCCAATCTGGTACTTTGTATGATTTGCTTCCTAATGTTGCTCGAGTTAATACCGATCCTTCTAAGCCATCATCCTCATCTCATGGGGATGGTGTTATCGGTTCCGTCAAAGCTCAATATTTTTCCAAATCAACTACACCCTCCTCTACCTCCCCCAAAACTCAGATCTCTAAGGTGAATGCAGTTCAATCTACCCCTTCACAACAATCCGGAGGTAAGAAGAAGACAGAATAAATCAAAAAATAACAATGAACAACCAAAAAATCAAACACCTGCTACCAAAAAGCAACCACAACGAAAACTGAAATTCCCGTGTATCATTTGTGGTGACAATCACTACACTCGAGACTATCCACTTTGCAATGAAGTGGCCCAAATTTTCCAAGGAAAGTCACAACCCGTTGTGCTTACTCAGCCTTTTCCACAACAGTAATCCATGGTTGCCCAAACCCCCTCTCCTGGGGGCATTTCTAGTGATCCTAATGATGAGGCCTCATTGAGTGCACATATTTATATGTTTAATGGGATCAATTTGACCACTCGCTCTAAGACATATGACACACCAGGTAACCCTGACAAAGGAAAAGACACTAACGGTGTCGGTACTTTACCGGATCCATCATCATCCTCTGTTAGTCTTCCATCAGTTAATTCTCCGTCTGGACCACTTCATATTGAGAAACCCACATTTTACTCTATCTTACACCCTCCTAAGAGTACTATCCACAAAGCCACCTTTAATCCTAGTTCACGTGCTGCCCAGAACTACAACATTGTTGAAGATTTGGCTCAAGCACTGTGCACTATGTCTGCATTAAAAGTTCTACAGCACTGCCCCAATCAATGTAGAATTCTCTTGGCTGCTCTTGGCGCTATTGATCCTGAGTCATCCAATCAAATCATGTTTAACCTGGATAATTATGTGTCTTGACTCTCCCGACAACTTGCTTTCCAAGTTGATGTTGTTGTTCACAATCAACAAATCCACCGAACTATTATGGATGAGCGAGCCTCAACTTGTGTCATGTCTTTGGCATGTTGGAAAGGTTTAAAATCACCAGCACTCAACAAATCCCCAACGATGTTACGTGCCTTCGATGGATGAGGTTTTCATCCCCGTGGGATTTTACAGTCCCTGCCCATCCAATTAGGTGGAAAAATTGTTACTGTTGATGTCAAGGTGGTCGATGCTCCCCTCGATTACAACTTGCTATTTGGAAGAAGTTGGTTTTATGCTATGAATGTCTTTGCCTCGTCAATTTTTCGATGTGTCCAATTTCCTCATGAGGGCAAAATTGTCACTGTTGATCAGTTGGATTTCTGCACGACTGATGCTCGCATTCCTGCTACCAACAATATTCCTTTCTTGGGAGACCACAAGATCATGTATGAAAGCATTGGTGTTGGCTTACTGAAATATTCTAGCCTCGTGGGTACCTTCCCTACACCACTTCCACCGAATACACATCACATTGCCACTGTCAATATGATTTTGACCGTGGCTTATCAATCTTTGGAATCATCTGACCCTTGGATTGTGTCTCATCCATTGGAATTCGATGCACTAGGTGACACCATGCCACTAAGTCTATCCAAAACATCATACATTTATATCCAATCCATTTCTCCCTCATCATATGACCAACATCTATTGGCACCTGACGTTTCCTCAATGCAATCATGGTTGAGTTCCTTATCGTCTACGATCGACTACATTTCCCCAACTTTTCCTTCGGATGAATCTATTTCGAAGATGTTTCACATTGACAAGTTACCTCGAGATAATAACTGTCACTGATCCTCTTTTCTTCCCCCTCGTGAAGAAATTCGAGAAGATATGCACTCTATCTCTCCTCTTGGTGTTGATTTTTCATCATCTCCCATGATTTCAACTTCCGACGATTTGGATCCGGTAGTGGACATGGTGATTTCTTCGGTAGGATTATTGGATCTTGATATCCTTACTCCTATCATGACCCTTGACATGTGTTCCTTCTCAAGTGATTATCTTCCATCTAGCGAAGATCTCCTGGAATCCATGACTGAGTTTTTTCCCTTGACATGGTATCCTTCCAGAACGTTATTCTCTTGGAAGCCATGATCAAGAAGCAGTTACAAGCATAGTTTCTCTTCTCTGTGGCAAGCTCGTTAAAAAATGAAACAGAGGCCTTCAGCATAGTTATTTTCCTGTGTCAAGCTCGTTAAAAAATGAAACAGTCACATCTCTTGAACCTTATTTTCATCTACCCTTCTCCTTTTTCTCATCTACTACAGAAATTGGTGAGAACCTCAAAGTTGGTGAATGAATTGAAGCTTGGAGGGCATGTCGCCAGCCTTTGCTGATCATTCTGGAGTTAAGTCGCTAGCTTTCATGCTGGGGGCATACTGAGATTAGTCTTTGTTCTTTCTTGTGCTCGTAAATATATGAGAATGCATCTGAGTAGACTTTTATCTCTTTTTCGGACCTGTATGGATACATGAAAAAGGAACCCCCTAGAGTCTCCTTTAATCTCTTTTCAGACTCTCTAAACATGAAAAGATTTCCGAGTGATCTTGCTTCCTTTTCCACTCATTAAATGGTTTGAAAGGGCATCTTTCGAGTGATAATTTATCTCTTTTTTGGCCTTGTGAGACCAACAATATGAAAAAGGACAACATTGGAGTCATCTTTAAGTTCTTTTTAGACTCTCTAAACATGAAAATATTGTCGAGCGAGCTTGTTCTCTTCACGCTCGTTAAAGTATTTGAAGAAAACATCTGTTGAGCAAGAGTTTATCTCTTTTTTGGTCTAATCAAACTACTTTAAGAAAAAGGAACTGAGAGAGTTCTCTTTTAAGTGTTTTTCTAGACTCTATAATCATGAAAAACCTTCGAGTTTTCTGTCTTTTGACTCGCTAAACAAAACATCGACAAGCCCATATGGGACCGAACCCTTACTTCTTCCAGTTCATTAAATGAAGGAAGAGGAAATTACCGAAGGTGATTTATATTGAGCATGTGTTATCCTCCTCGAGCTCGTTAAATTAAAAAGAGGTGCTCGTCTATCTAGATGGGGGAAAAAATTGAAGGAAGCAAGCCAAGCAGTTTTTGAGAACATTACCAAGTAACTCTTAGAGTCACCCTTGAACACGACACTTTGTCTTCGCGCACATCTTAATTCGCTGAACCTCTGTACTAAACCAATCCTCTGAGTTTTTCTTACTCCTTTGGGTCACCCTAAGAAACTCACAGTATCCATTGCATCATCGTGTTTTAGTCCATGTCATGTTTCTGTTGTTGTGCATCAGTGTTCAAGGGAAGTATCTGCTTCGAGAGTCAGCCATCACAAATATCTTGTCTCAATACCCGTGTCAGTCCATGTTCATTTGATATACCAATTACATATCTGTGTCTGTTTCATGTCGTTGATGGGGGATACATCAAGGCCCTCCTTTGACGAGTCTATTCCTGTCGACTTCAACACATTATCCAGGAACTAGATTTAGAAACCAATTAGTACTTTGNCGGTTCAGCAACAAAGTGGTATATTGAACTACCACGTGATTCTTTTCATGATTTCAATTCCCTTGCCATGTCTTTCCTCACGCACTTCCAACTTCCTATTCGCTACAAGACAGGTACTGAAATCTTGACCTCCCTTCATCAAACCAACTCCATGCATATCTCTGACCATATTCATGAGTGGAGGCGACAGTGAAGGATGATCAAGGCAGTCATTCCTGACATGCTCTTGGCGGAATGGTTTACTAAATCACTGTTACCCCCGATCGCTCGCGATGTCGCTATGGGTGGTGTGGTCACAGAGGAACAATCCATTGCTCGAGATCAGTATTTAGATTTGGTTTACTCCCAATCTGGTACTTTGTATGATTTGCTTCCTAATGTTGCTCGAGTTAATACCGATCCTTCTAAGCCATCATCCTCATCTCATGGGGATGGTGTTATCGGTTCCGTCAAAGCTCAATATTTTTCCAAATCAACTACACCCTCCTCTACCTCCCCCAAAACTCAGATCTCTAAGGTGAATGCAGTTCAATCTACCCCTTCACAACAATCCGGAGGTAAGAAGAAGACAGAATAAATCAAAAAATAACAATGAACAACCAAAAAATCAAACACCTGCTACCAAAAAGCAACCACAACGAAAACTGAAATTCCCGTGTATCATTTGTGGTGACAATCACTACACTCGAGACTATCCACTTTGCAATGAAGTGGCCCAAATTTTCCAAGGAAAGTCACAACCCGTTGTGCTTACTCAGCCTTTTCCACAACAGTAATCCATGGTTGCCCAAACCCCCTCTCCTGGGGGCATTTCTAGTGATCCTAATGATGAGGCCTCATTGAGTGCACATATTTATATGTTTAATGGGATCAATTTGACCACTCGCTCTAAGACATATGACACACCAGGTAACCCTGACAAAGGAAAAGACACTAACGGTGTCGGTACTTTACCGGATCCATCATCATCCTCTGTTAGTCTTCCATCAGTTAATTCTCCGTCTGGACCACTTCATATTGAGAAACCCACATTTTACTCTATCTTACACCCTCCTAAGAGTACTATCCACAAAGCCACCTTTAATCCTAGTTCACGTGCTGCCCAGAACTACAACATTGTTGAAGATTTGGCTCAAGCACTGTGCACTATGTCTGCATTAAAAGTTCTACAGCACTGCCCCAATCAATGTAGAATTCTCTTGGCTGCTCTTGGCGCTATTGATCCTGAGTCATCCAATCAAATCATGTTTAACCTGGATAATTATGTGTCTTGACTCTCCCGACAACTTGCTTTCCAAGTTGATGTTGTTGTTCACAATCAACAAATCCACCGAACTATTATGGATGAGCGAGCCTCAACTTGTGTCATGTCTTTGGCATGTTGGAAAGGTTTAAAATCACCAGCACTCAACAAATCCCCAACGATGTTACGTGCCTTCGATGGATGAGGTTTTCATCCCCGTGGGATTTTACAGTCCCTGCCCATCCAATTAGGTGGAAAAATTGTTACTGTTGATGTCAAGGTGGTCGATGCTCCCCTCGATTACAACTTGCTATTTGGAAGAAGTTGGTTTTATGCTATGAATGTCTTTGCCTCGTCAATTTTTCGATGTGTCCAATTTCCTCATGAGGGCAAAATTGTCACTGTTGATCAGTTGGATTTCTGCACGACTGATGCTCGCATTCCTGCTACCAACAATATTCCTTTCTTGGGAGACCACAAGATCATGTATGAAAGCATTGGTGTTGGCTTACTGAAATATTCTAGCCTCGTGGGTACCTTCCCTACACCACTTCCACCGAATACACATCACATTGCCACTGTCAATATGATTTTGACCGTGGCTTATCAATCTTTGGAATCATCTGACCCTTGGATTGTGTCTCATCCATTGGAATTCGATGCACTAGGTGACACCATGCCACTAAGTCTATCCAAAACATCATACATTTATATCCAATCCATTTCTCCCTCATCATATGACCAACATCTATTGGCACCTGACGTTTCCTCAATGCAATCATGGTTGAGTTCCTTATCGTCTACGATCGACTACATTTCCCCAACTTTTCCTTCGGATGAATCTATTTCGAAGATGTTTCACATTGACAAGTTACCTCGAGATAATAACTGTCACTGATCCTCTTTTCTTCCCCCTCGTGAAGAAATTCGAGAAGATATGCACTCTATCTCTCCTCTTGGTGTTGATTTTTCATCATCTCCCATGATTTCAACTTCCGACGATTTGGATCCGGTAGTGGACATGGTGATTTCTTCGGTAGGATTATTGGATCTTGATATCCTTACTCCTATCATGACCCTTGACATGTGTTCCTTCTCAAGTGATTATCTTCCATCTAGCGAAGATCTCCTGGAATCCATGACTGAGTTTTTTCCCTTGACATGGTATCCTTCCAGAACGTTATTCTCTTGGAAGCCATGATCAAGAAGCAGTTACAAGCATAGTTTCTCTTCTCTGTGGCAAGCTCGTTAAAAAATGAAACAGAGGCCTTCAGCATAGTTATTTTCCTGTGTCAAGCTCGTTAAAAAATGAAACAGTCACATCTCTTGAACCTTATTTTCATCTACCCTTCTCCTTTTTCTCATCTACTACAGAAATTGGTGAGAACCTCAAAGTTGGTGAATGAATTGAAGCTTGGAGGGCATGTCGCCAGCCTTTGCTGATCATTCTGGAGTTAAGTCGCTAGCTTTCATGCTGGGGGCATACTGAGATTAGTCTTTGTTCTTTCTTGTGCTCGTAAATATATGAGAATGCATCTGAGTAGACTTTTATCTCTTTTTCGGACCTGTATGGATACATGAAAAAGGAACCCCCTAGAGTCTCCTTTAATCTCTTTTCAGACTCTCTAAACATGAAAAGATTTCCGAGTGATCTTGCTTCCTTTTCCACTCATTAAATGGTTTGAAAGGGCATCTTTCGAGTGATAATTTATCTCTTTTTTGGCCTTGTGAGACCAACAATATGAAAAAGGACAACATTGGAGTCATCTTTAAGTTCTTTTTAGACTCTCTAAACATGAAAATATTGTCGAGCGAGCTTGTTCTCTTCACGCTCGTTAAAGTATTTGAAGAAAACATCTGTTGAGCAAGAGTTTATCTCTTTTTTGGTCTAATCAAACTACTTTAAGAAAAAGGAACTGAGAGAGTTCTCTTTTAAGTGTTTTTCTAGACTCTATAATCATGAAAAACCTTCGAGTTTTCTGTCTTTTGACTCGCTAAACAAAACATCGACAAGCCCATATGAGACTGAACCCTTACTTCTTCCAGTTCGTTAAATGAAGGAAGAGGAACTTACCGAAGGTGATTTATATTGAGCATGTATTATCCTCCTCGAGCTCGTTAAATTAAAAAGAGGTGCTCGTCTATCTGGATGGGGGAAAAAATTGAAGGAAGCAAGCCAAGCAGTTTTTGAGAACATTACCAAGTAACTCTTAGAGTCACCCTTGAACATGACACTTTGTCTTCGTGCACATCTTAATCCACTGAACCTCTGTACTAAACCAATCCTCTGAGTTTTTCTTACTCCTTTGGGTCACCCGAAGAAACTCACAGTATCCATTGCATCATCGTGTTTTAGTCCATGTCATGTTTCTGTTGTTGTGCCTCAGTGTTCAAGGGAAGTATCTGCTTCGAGAGTCAGCCATCACAAATATCTTGTCTCAATACCCGTGTCATTCCATGTTCATTTGATATACCAATTACATATCTTTGTCTGTTTCATGTCGTTGATGGGGGATACATCAAGGCCCTCCTTTGACGAGTCTATTCCTGTCGACTTCAACACATTATCCAGGAACTAGATTTAGAAACCAATTAGTACTTTGGGACCTGCATGCCTCAATGGAAGGCCTCCTCACGTCCAACAGTGGGTTTACATCATCGACCTCTGATTGTATGATTCTATGGATGTTCAACTTCAACTCATCCATTCACATTCATTGGAATGTACTAGAGTACCTTGGGAATCATTGAAATTAATGGTGATCTCCCTCGCGCTTGTTAACGGTTTACATCATTGACCGATAATCAAGTGGTTTCTGCCATGTTCGACATCAGGACATCTATTCACATGGTTATATTCGTACTACATCGAGATTGGTAAGAATACCTTGGGTTGAGTCATCACTCTTATATGTACTTTGCCCAGGTTGCAAAGGAGTTTCTTTTGAACAATGACACATATATTGTTACATAGACCCACTTTGTATTGGTCGTGGCTATGTCTTGTCATATCATAGATCCACTATGTATTCCTCATGGCTACGATCAGTTCAGGTCATAAGAGTATAGATCCACATTGTATCCTTGGTGGCTATACCTTTTATCAATACAATTATGGATCCGCAGTGTATTTTATGGCGGCCATATATTGCAAGTCTTTATCACCGAAGCATAGGTATGCCTGCCTTAGGTTTGAAACATGTCATAATATTTGTTGGATGTTTGTGTGCAGCTTCTGTCAGGTTCTCTATGTCTATGCCCTTGCTTGAAAGTCTACAAAGAATTTCAGTTATCATTTATTGTCTTCTAACTTCATACTTTGGGGGGCAATCTGTTACACATCAAAATTACTCACTTCGATAGTGTCACAAGTGTCGTCATTACAAGTGTTGCAAGTGTCGCATTTTGCTCACAAGTGTCGCAAGTGTCAAGGAAAGAATACTGCCATGATGCCTATGTTGTGCCTATAACGACATGAGAAGGACACTTGACACACATCAAACATTTGATTTGGAAGAGGAGGAATGGTTAATTGGGCTTATGAACGTCTTGCCATCTGAAAGAACCCAAAAACTGAGTTTTTGGAGGAGAGCGCTCTCCTATACCTCTCTCAGGAGTGTTGGTGCACCCCTATACATTATATGGGAGTTTTATAATACTACCTCTGCCCTTTTGGAGGAGCGCTACTACTTTTGGGAGTGTTGGTGCCCCCTAAAGCCTATTGGGCAGCGCTATAACGCTCTGATGGCCTTTTTAAGGGAGTGCTACCTATTCTGGGCAGCAGTTGGTTTGTTGAGGAGAATGTGGGAAAGATCTTTTAAATCTTGGAAGGCAGTTGGATTCGAATCCCTATTCAAGCCATGATCTTAGGGAATATCCCTAACTAAAGGAGGAAAATCCTCAACTTACCCTAAAGATATCTCAAGTGGTTGAGCCTCTCCAAGGCTATATAAGCAGGCTTTCTCATGGTAAAAGGGGATATGGATGGAGAATCATACCAAACTTATGATCTCATAAGTGATATTTGGAGAAGGGATGAGAAGCATGAAACCTATGATCTCATAGGAAACACACAGTGAAGTGGAAGCTAATCAGCGAAGCTATCATCATTCTGATTGTGGAGATTTTGAGCAAGGTTTAGGCAAGGAGAACTTGACGAAACTGCTACACTCACATTATGGTTGTAAGTAACGTTTTGTCCTCATTAATGTAATATTCTTGGCTTGTTTATTTATAATTTGTGTTTTAAATTACATGAATTTTTCTCTAAGTAGATAGGTCTGCTTTGAACTAATCTAGATAGAATAGGAAGTGGTTGTACTTTGTTTGTCCACGTGGCTTATCGAGGAGCTCAAGATTGGAGATCAACTCGGAGCGTGCAGGGACAAACACCAGTAAAAGGTACGTCTTTCCTCCTTCCTCTTCATGCATTAGTTTGTGTAGACCTAAAAGGAAGTCAGTGACCATGATAAGCACTTTATCTCTTAGAGTTAAGAGTCTAGCTCTTTGAGGAGGTCTACCTGTCCGCAGGAAGATTTTCCTTCTGTTAACTCCCAAAATGAAACCGTCCTTTTGGTCAAGTTTTGTGGTGGATAGCATGGCTATCGGTAGTGTCCTCAAGTCATTTTTGAGTTTCTATAGTTGCAAAACTTAGGTTTTGGTTTTTGTCTTAGAAAATAATATGATCCATAAAGTCTTCTTTTCAAAATTTGCATAATTCACTTTCAACAGCTAACGTGTGTCCAAAAGTTGAGTGTTAGTTGTGGAAAGTGGTGACTTTCAGCAGAAAAGGAGTGCTTCTCATAAGTCTATGCGCTGTTGAAAGTGGTCAATTTCAAAATGTCCAACAATCAGTTTCGCGGGTCATGCGTTGTTGAAAGTGCATACTTTCCGCAGCTATGGAGCGGTTTTTACAAGGTTGTGCGCTGGTGAAAGTGAAAACTTTCCGTAGCTAAGAAGCAGTTCTTAAAAGGTCACGCGCTGAGGAAAGTGAATACTTTCAACAGCTAACGGGGGTTTTCCACAGGGTCATGCGCTAGTGAAAGTGGCAAGTATGAACAACTAACAGAGGCATTTTCCACGAGCTGTTGACTGAAGAAATCAGGAATCACGTGTGTGATATCCACGTCTAAAGGCAATGATGATATGATCATCCCATGTCAGGAAAATCCAAATCATGCACTGATGAGAGTGGGTAATAATGGAAACTCAATTCTGCACGTCAGAATAGGATTGTGATGCGAATTCGACTTAGAAACTCACACTCCATAATCATGTCATCAGGGATGTCAAGCTCGAATTCAGTGGTGCAGGTACAGAGGATGTACTGCTGGCCTGATAAGCATCAAATCAAGTCGTTGTTTCCATATCATACCCTGTTCATGGAGTTCTTTCAAAGTTTCAAATGTTTTAAAACAGAGCCGACTCCCAAAGTGCTTTCAACAGCGCAGAACCTCGGCTCGACCAGCAGTTGCAGGGGTTACAAATTGTCGGGATCTTCGAGCTACAGAATGGTGAGAAAACGCAGTGGTGCTCTACTCAAGAGAGAGTTGGATAGCCTGTCCTTTTTATAGACACACCCCAAAGTCCAGAGACATTTTTCAAATGTAGGGTGTATTGAGTTCGTTGAAAGATTGCAAATTGGTTGCCACCAGTCTACAGCAAGAGCTTTTGCCAAGACTTTCGATGGGAACAAAGCTCATGTTGGGTCCATGGAAATTAGAGTGGATGAAGCTATTATTGCTGCAGCAACAAGCCTACCAAGAACCGGTCATAGATGGTTTAAAACCACTGCTCCCAAAAATTTGGATTTCAAAGCTTATTTAAAAGAGGGATACAAGCACAAGGCATGGAAAAAA
>JZKD02S2347134.1:14336-25112 GCA_000966675.3 Picea glauca
CGGCTTTAGGCCATTAGTTGTAATTATACCTCCTAGTCTCCTATATATACCAAGGAGACATTTTCATTTTGAATCATCATGTACTTGAACATTTAAGTGGGGTAAAAGGAGGTTTTCCCCTCGAAGAGGCTTATTTTCTGAAATTATCTCTTTTTCAAGGCATTGAGTACTTTTTCTGAGGTTTTTCTATGCTATATTGATATTTGGTTCTTAACATAGTGGTTCTTTGTATTGGGATATTCTGGAGAAATATTCTTGGATTGATTCTCCTCTATGCATCCTTGTATTCTTGAGTTGAGTTCTTAGATTCATCTTTCGGTTTATGTTCTTTCCTTCATATAGTCTATTTATGGCATCAAGCATTTCTTTCAGAGTCTTCTTTGATGACATATAAGGAATCAGGTGATCTTTGATTGAATAAACAATGATTCCTTTTTCCCTGATCGTGTCCTTTTGGTGCTTTGCTTTATCTGCAGCATCGTCGGGTTCTGACACTTCTTGTTTGACGAATCTTGCTAGGTCATTCTCTTCAATAATGAGACCAATCCTATACTTCCAGGCACAGAAGTTTTCCACACCTTCTAGCTTGTCAACAAGCTTAATGTTTGCAGACATCTTTTACCTGGAGCTAGGAAAATGTCCAAAAATGAAAATGCTCAAAATTAAATTATGAAATTACTAGGAGGTGCGCTTGGTTGAGGCGAGTATCCTAGTGTGTTTGGATTTCAGAAAATCCAACTTTTACTCCTCCAAACTTGATCTGCAGATTTCTGGACTAATGCTTCTAGTTTTCTGGCACTTCTAGTACTCTGTGAAAACTAGGGTTTCACTTTCCGGGAGATCTAGCCGCTGAAAAGTTGTGTTGAGGATGCCAAAGTGATCCTTGAGGAAGGGCACACTTTTGTAGATGGTTTTGGGTCTGAAATACTTCATCAACAAAAATCCCTAATTTGCATGTACAACATCAGTGACGTTTTTCACTTTCTCTTGTGAAAGATGCTTTCTTCATCTTAGCTCTGATACCATGTTAAGGTTTAAGTTGTTATTAGAGTTCTTTTCATTTCACTAGATAAAAATAGCATAGATAGGATCACTGAGAAATACACAATCACAAGAGACATGTCGTTTATCCTGGGAAACCCTCATGGGGGAGAAAACCCAGCAAAACTTTCTTATTATAGATAGCCAATACAATGCCAAGAGATAACTCAAACAAATACAGAAAGTCCTCTCCCAAGAATGCGCCTCTCTCTCTCTCTCTTCTTCTCCAACTGCAGATCCGAACTTGCTTCTTGATGAACAAGTGAGTGTGTGTCTAAATGAGGTGCTAGCCTCCTTATTTATACAACTCTGGCATGTGTGGGCGGAGGCATCTTTTCACTGGCAGGGATGGCTTCTTCTTCTGGGTGGTTATAACCACCTTTAATATATTCTGGGGCCGACTTCTTATTCTGCCTATTACAATTAGGGTTTGACCAATCTAAAAAAGGGGATTTGGTCATTTACAATACCTGACATGATCAATCCGCAATAGGGGATTGATATAATGAATAATACATCAATAATAATTGGAATACTCTTTGCAGTTACATTATTTCAACAAATTTTATTAGTCTTATTGAATATAGTCTTTTAGCTTCTTCCAAGCTCGATTAAGATAGTCAAACCAACTTGTATGGAACTGAATCTCCCTAGAGATGTAGGTCATTATAAATCCTACAACATTCTTCTTGTTGTTATTGATGACAAACTTTTGTTGTTCATCCTTTAGATATGGAACCACAATGTTCATGAATTGCTAAGGCACCTTAGTTTTCAATAATGCTTCCATATCTTAAATGTGCCGTAGTTGTGGCCATTTTGCTTCGAACTCATGATCTTGATATATAAATTTAAAACTTGATATAATCTTCAAGTCATAATCTTGATTCAATATACTAGAGTAATTTGATTCATCAAGAGTGCATACAACAAAGAGACTAAAAAAGAGTTGTAGACAAAAAGAGAGGTATCAAACCAATAACTTTGATCCCATGTTGGAGAACTAGGGAATTAGTAAATCAAGGAGGTATACATTCCAAGAAGAGGCCATGTCTAAAGGCACATTTACAATAATCAAGCACAAGTGAGCATACCTCAATATATAATGGGAAACACAAAGAACCAAAACAATTCAATGATAGATTGATCCATAAGACCGTGTAAATATAGTATCATAGTGTAAGTAAATCCCTTAAAGAAAGAACTTGACATGGTCCACTATTGGCTAGGTTTCATAATGAACTCCTTCAGTCATTTCTTGATCTGCACATTAGTTGACTACCCTAGTTGATTTGACTGACCATTGGAAGGCTTAATTGCTTGCTTATTAAATTCTCCTAGTCAATTTTTGACTATGTACAGTCAACTATAGACCAATTTTCTCTATAAAATCCAAATATGTGATGAACCTACTTATCATGATATTCCAATGCTTTGTCGAGTAGTTCTCTCTCCCTAATTACCATACCAGTTGATCCAGATTGGATCATTATATTATTTATCGTCTATCTTGATTCTTTCATAGTGTAAAAAATTGGAGGAATCAACTTGCAGGGCCATTTTAGTGTCATGTCCCAGTTTGGAAAATTTGGATTGGGAACCTTCCATATAAATTTTTAGGAATCAAATGAAATTTTTGGGGGTTTTGGTGTCTAGAATGTTTGCACACGCCATCTAAGGTGTTCTACACTCTGATGCCTTTCCAAGAATGTAAACCATATCTCAATTGGAGCTCGTATGTGAAAATTATGCCTCCCGCAAGTTGACCTACCTTGTTGACCACCATGGTATGAGTGGATGCCATGTCATCCCCGCTTACTCAAACATATGGGGACAACTATGTGTGGACTTTCGAGAATATTATAGAAGTTCCATACCTTATCACTAATCGAGGGTTGAGGAAGTCGAAACCCTACCCCTAGATGGATATCGGGCTATTTTAAATACTAGGCCGCTAGGAGGAGAAGGGGGTATTTGTTCCATAGTTGAGCAAAGAACCTAGGAGTGGTATTTTGATAGCATATAATATAGGAGGAAATATTCTAGGGGACCATATATAGGGTTAAATGTATATGATATGATCCTAAGGGGGGCATATATGGGTATAAATGTACATGTAATGTGTAAATATATATGTAATAGGGTTGACCTAATAGTAAAGGGGCCTCATGTGTAGGTGTTAATAGCTATATATATAGATCATGTATTCATTATTGGGGACATCTAAATTGTGATGTATGAACATATTTGGATATTTGGAGGAGGTTCCCCTATTCTTTAGGTAGATATTTTGTAACTTATCTCTCTTATCTATATTAGAGTTGTGCTCCACACTCACATTGGTGTACATGGGTGTACTTATTTTCTATTATAATATTTTAAAGCATCTGGATCATAACATTTGGTATCAGAGTATTGATCTTAGGGTTTTGCTTCTCCAATCAAGTCATCTTAGAATTTTATCTATAATGTTTTCACTGGGATGCTTCATATAGTGAAGCATGGAGGTTATTTATAATACATATCAAGGTATCTATGGTACACATTTAAGCTTTTGGGTCATTATACTTTCATAGATTTTGCTTATGGAAGATAGGGTTTCTGACTCATCCTGAATTCAGTTTTAAACAAGTCATCTTGGTATTTTCACTGTAAATTTTTTTCTGGGATGATTCAAACAACAAAAAATGGAGGTTATTCACAAATAATTGCAAGGTACATGTGGTACAATTTGCAGGTTGTGTTTCATTACACTTTCGGGCATAAACCCTGTGGAATATAGGGCTTTTGACTAGTCCTATTACTAGTCTCAAATAGGTGTATTGTTGGCCCTTGACTAAGTTTTGTGGATCCTTGGTCAAGTTTGACCCATTTTGGGACTTCGACAGCCTGTTGAAGGTGGAGCGCAAGACGAAGCAGAGATCGCGGGATCTCGGCTCCTTTTTGGGTCCTTTTTGGGATTTGGGATTATGTAACGGGTATGGGATGTCGACCCATGGGTTTACCCATGTTTAGGCCTATTTTGTAAAGTATAAATAGATGTCTAGGCAATGTAAGAAGAGAGAAGTTACGAATGGCTAAGTTCTAGATCTATGTGATTGAAGGATTGTAAGTGCTTTGTGCATACTATGTGAGACTTCCAGAGCTAAGTGCAATTCATTGTAAGAGGTTTTGGAAGGTTGCGTGCTTAGATATACTCAGGGAAGGAGGATCTAGCGAGCTGTGTAGATCTCCTTTCCTATGCGGAGTAGGGTTTTGATGCTATGTACCTGTAAGAAGCTTGAAAAAGATAATAAAGAGGAAGAATTGGTGGACATAGCCCCAAGGTGGGGGTGAACCATGTATATGATGTGTTGCTCTGCTTTGTGCAATGTGTTGATGTGTTTGTGTATTTACTTGCTAAGTGATTTGATATAGATAGATAGATCTGTTTATGCTTTGTGCTAATGATGTATGGATGTTAGATCTGACTGATATACATATGCTTAGTGTTGAATCTATTAATACCTGATCTATTTCATCATGCTAAGTGGTGTGAGATGCTGGATCTGGTTGGATACTGCGATGCTCTGTGATTAGAGTTTAACTGTGTTGTAACTAAGAACTGAATATTGATAAATATAATTGCTAAGTGCTTTGTTAAGTGTTAGAATCACAGATCTGTGTCCCAGCTGAGGTTGCAGACACCTGAGTCCTGTAACCACCCCTACCTCTACCTTGGGTGAGACTTCATATACTTCGTAGGTGTTTTTGAAAGGGATGGTAGTTAGGGCTTTGCTGGTGTGTTGTTGTAGCGTTGAACCCTGGGTTTGCCCCTGTGCCAACAAATGGTTCCATTGTCGGGACCTGAAACTGTGATTGGTGGGAACTGAGGAAGAAGAAGCTTTGTGCAAAGATATGACCTGAAACTGTGATTGTTGAGAACTAAGGAAGAAGAAGCTTTGTGCAAATATCTGACCTGAAATTGTGAAATCTTTGTGCGTATATCTGTTGCCCTAGTGCGCAACATTCTACTTGACCTATGAAGCTCTATGCCAAGAAAAGAGGTCAGATATGAAGAAAAGAGGTAAGATCTACAATTTATGTGCTCTGATAAAGGTAATAATATTGAAAAGTTCTAGATCTAAAAGATTTGTGCTCTGTAGAAGTAAGATAAGTGGAAATTTTTGTTTCAAAAGTATGGATCTAGGTATGTTTGATAGATTTTGTCCTAGCTTGAAAACTAGGACATTAATAGATGAAATAAGATTTGATATGAGTAGATCTGATAAGAATAGTGAAAGATATGTTATACCTATGCATAGAAAGAATGTTTGGACTAACCAGTGGATGCAGGATCCTAGAAAGAACTGTTTGCAGGTTAGCTACTATGACCCTAGCATGCAGTATAGAAAGGGATAATAATCATTTAAAATAAAGAGAGGATTAACCTTTTGATGGGGCCTAAATCCCCTTGATTCAACACTATGAACCAAACCCGCCGTCGAGGCCCAATTAGACTCTACCGCGTTTGGAGTGGAATGGCTCTCCAGATCTTGCGATCTGGCCAAATTATCGATGGGCTTTGTGTTTTCTGGTGAAGTCTCTTCCTTCAATTAGGACAATTCTTTTTCCATATTTCTCTTGGGTAGGGCTAATATGAGAGAGGCAAGACAGTATAAACCAAATTGACAAATAACAGGGCAAAGATTTTAACTAGAGGGAAGAGGTCGAGTTGGGATAACCCGCTGCCCAAATATGCAGACAATGATTATATGCCATAGGGCCTAGTACTAATACATTAACCAAATGAGCATCCAATTACTGTCTGAGAAGAAAACTAACTTAATATAATAAAACACATATGTAATCAAGATCATGGTAAAAAAAATATTTCATATACCATAACATTCATCACATAACAACACAACAATTTATCCTCATCATTAAAGCAAAGAACATCAAGACATTGCACCAGATAACTTGACAACAAAATTAATTTCTCGTACTCATTTACTGCATCATTCATGGAACAGGAAAGGAAGTGATTATTCTCCAACTCCAATCACATACATCTGATGAAAATATCTTGTCTTTGGTCTAGAAGGACTTCTCAATTCACAACAATCTCAAAATAGTTATCAACAACAACAAAAAAAGGAGTTCTTACAACAACCATTGACCCTTTACTCATCGGTCGATGTCTCTATTTATAATCTAAAATTCAACTGTAATTAATGGCTAAATACAATTTAGTCCAAACAAAAATTGCCACGTAGAGTGATCATACAATAGTTTCTTTCAATGGTCCACCTGAGATGTCTCTTGAAAAGGGTGGCTTCTTTCATATTCAGACTAGGTGATAAACAAATTTTCACAGGTTTGAGCCCATGGGAACCTTTGTTGTTCCATAGGGGAAACATATTCTCCTCTGATGTCTACTGCATGCGCCCGATATTTTACCAAACTAGATTTCAATAGTTGCAGCATGGATTGAGCTCGAATCGGATGAACTGTGAATTGTTGCACTTGTCCTGGCATTGCATCGGTGACTTTTGCACACCCTTTGGCCCAAAGAGAGTCTTGTATGGAGTGCTTCTTGAACACATCACTTAGGTTAGTGAATTCATCAGGAGTGTTGAATTCAGGGAGACCGACATCTTTCATTACTTTATTAATTTTACCACAGTGTTTCTAGCACTTGGCCCATTGCTTTTGGATTTATCGGTGTGGGTCCTGGGTCATCTTCGCCTAGTATTCAATGGATTTCGTCATGCAGTCGAAACTACTTTTTCCAACCAGCTGAATGCCATGATTTTCCTTTTCTCTTCCCCGCTGGACCACTTCAATGTATTTGAGTCTCTCTACCGCTAACTGTGCCTTTTCGTGCCATTTTCCCATCTCTTTGCATGTCGTGAGTGCCATAAGAGTATCCTCCTGGAATTAGACTATGTTCTCAGTCAACAAGTGCCTTTCCTTCTTGAAATCGTTATAAACTCCGTAGAATTCTTCCTTTAGATATGTGGTGGTCTATGTAGCCCCTTTATAGTATTTGACAAGATGGTGCAGGTGTTCAAGCTCCTCCCGAGTGTCGGCTAGTTCCTTTTCATCTCTCCTAGCTCTATCTTGGGCAACATCTAAGAGGGATTTTCCTATGCTGATCATTTCAGACGTGCGAGTGTCTGCAGTGCCGATTAGGTTCTCTTATGTGGTAACCATGATGGATTGATCCAAAGTGATCCTTCACCTCTTCACATTCCTTTGAACGATGGCCTTCCTCTTTTGATCATAAGAGATCGCATATATGTTTGCTACTTCGTCTACGGGTTCTGGTATCTGTTGATGTCCCCATGAGAGGTTATTCCTCAGACTACCTATGGTGTATATTCACTTAGGAGTGGTTTCTCGAATTTCTTCTCTCTGTTTTGTGGGTCCATCCTCTACTTGTGTTTCTCCTGGGACTTGAATATTGGGCACAATGGAGGCAACGGGAACAGACTCATTGCTTACTTGTTTGCCGACCGTAGAGTTGTCGATTCTCTTTTGTAGAGTCTCTCCACTTGGTCTTGCTTCTGCTTCCTATCTGTTAGACTCTCTTGTGTCGAGGCCACCTTCAAACCATGTTTCCATCTATGAGGCCTGCTTGTCTTGGACCTCGGGCTTAGGAGAAGTGATTTTCTCGGAACCCTTTTCCTCTTGGACTCGTACCGGGGTGCCGTGAGCAGGTTCCGGACTCTTGTCGTCACTGTAAATATGTATAAGAGTACTCAAGGGATTGGGTTCTTGTGTCTCTATTGAGACCTGACCTATCTCTGGTTGAGTTGTCCCTTCTTCCGAAGGATCTATTGATGATGTTGCAGGTTTAGGGTTTCCCAACCCATGGGCGTTGTCAGGGATTGTGGACCCAGGATCATTTGACTCCATCGGGGTACTCTGAATAGAAGTTGAGGATTCATGTCCTATTGAAAGATATGGGTCATCCCGCATCCATTTCATCAGCAACTCAGTTTGCTGAAAGAACAACGTACCCCTTTCTCATGCAGCTTGATCTTTCGGAAGATCCCTGATTTGTACCGGGGATTCCTGGTGAATTCCCATGGCTTCAATTTCTTCTTCGGGATCACTTATTTCTTCATCCAATTCATGTGCAACTTCTTCTCCCGGGCGTCGGCTATTTTCTTGAACTGCCTGCTCCAAAAATGTTGCCTGCTCTTCGTGGCTCATAGCTCTAAACCTGGTTCCTCAAGGATCAGTTATCCTGGATGCCACCACATTCCAGTCTTGGGCATTTTCAGTAAATATTTCATCTTCAAACTGGTCATGGGCATAGGTCCAACAGGATGATACCTGTGACGCATGATGTAGAACCAATCCCTTGGGATCGTGTTTGCGAAATCGGCCAGTTTAGAACCAAAATTCCAATTGACATAGGCCGAGTTGTTTATCATGCATGATATCTTTGACCATGCATAACCCAATATGAAACCCATATGGTATGAAATCCCACTTCTTGTCTTTTACAAAAGTTGCATTGTATCCTTGCAGGATGGTTTGATAGCAAATTTCCCCCAACACTAGCCGGTCGGGAACATAAATGGGTAATAAGTGGGGTGCTCCTGTGGCACTGAAAACTCTGATGTAGGTCTCTCGTTCTTCCAAATACCAATGGCCTATTTTGGCTATAACCTTCTTTGCTTCATATGATAATCTAGGGCACTGTCTTCTGAAGAGCAAGGAGTAAATGTGTGAAATAAAATGATCACAGATAACAACACATGATTTTTTGTACCTGTTTTCCAATAGGATACTAAAGTATACATGGACAGCTAGCTCTGAAGGGTGCCAATTCATATACATCCCAACAAAAGAATTCCTAGCGCAGATCACGTCCAGTAGATATGAAGCCATGTAAAAGGTGGGGGTATCTACCTCCTTCGGCTCCTGAGCCTGTCTTATGCAGATGCTTAACTGTTTGGAGATGATGGTACCTCAATTGAAGCTTGTACCTAAAATAGCGATTGTAAAAGCCAGAGGCATCCAAGCCTCTAAAAATTGGGAACAGACATTTTCCCCATGTAACCTGCAAAGTAAAGCCATGAGGTATATGTATGGTTCCCTGAGATTGGTCGTTGGGTACCAACCAACAGTCCGGTTTGTGAATTTTTTGTCTTCTCTCCACCAATACGACATGATTTTTCTGGTGTCGTGTGACGCATAGAAACTTAAGATGAAATCGGTGCTCAGCTTTAGCTCAGAATCTTTGAGATGATAGTAGTTTTGAACCTCTGATGGCAGGAAGACTCTGACGCACTTGTTGTTATCATCATTAATCAAACACTTTTGAGCATCAACGTGGTCAATGATCCACTTTAGGAGTTCAATGCACAGAAAGACTGGAGATCGGCTTGCCACCATGTGCAGATAATCCATACGAATGTTGGGGAGGACCTCTTCGTCGATATTCCTTGTTTCAGGATCACTATGCAGGGTATATTCAAGGGGTTATTCTTTCTTGATTTTCTTGAAAACTTCTTCCCAGCGAGGAAATGCCATCTTGGCTCCAATACTTGCCTCCATGTCTCCAAAAATTGGGGGCTAGATAAAAGGCTCCTTGGTGATTCTCTTAATGATGGATACTTGTTTGGGAACGAAATCTAATTGCCTTGACACTGATGGGGAGGAGCCTTCTCCTACTTATGATTCCTGCAGCTTAGGGGCTCTCAGCGATTTCCTGGTGGATGGCTTCTTTGAAGGCATTATTCCTGCAATTTAAAATGTCATTTGAACATGCGTGCAGAGCAGCGTTGGGCGAGAATATATAAAATGGAGCGCAAAAAACCAATAAGCGAACCCATACCTATAATGTTGGCTAAGATAATGGTTTTAATACTCATTGGAATTTGAACGCTTCCTGTGGATTGTTAGCTTCTCTCTCCTGTCTGCCCTGAAATTCTTGTTGCGCAGAATGGGATCATACACAATGACTCAAAAGGAATATAACTAGGGGATACTATCAGTCATATCAGTTAGTTAATATGAGTAATGAACACAAATTCAAAATAAACCACTATTGGATTTTCTGCAGATAAATTTTGACTGGTTGACGATAGAGGCGCAGATGGAGGTGCATTGTATCAGGGATTTTAATGGTTCCTTTTGATTCACACACAAGTTAGTAACTAATGTGTGATCCATGAAATAACTAATAACCGTAATTGCAACGTACCTACCACACTCCAGGGTCAACACATCTCGTCACGTCACGTCACTTGGTGAATGAATCGAGGATCGGTTATTATCAGAGTGTGTACTTACACTGATAGGTTGTTGATGAAACTTCTGATGCCGATGATATAGGGGTTGGCGATTGGGGGGTTTACTCTTTCTTTCGTGCAATGCATATTATTACATCTTTCTACCGAAGTCGATTCAACCTGTCTTCGGCAAAATCCTTCCCTGATATGAAAATAGAAGGCTGACTTGTTATGCTATGCAAGAACCCTCTACTTCATTAAACAAACTTTACAGGACCTTGCTTCATGTGTATAAATATGCAAGATAAAATTATGTGTTAAGTTCATGCATCTTCTTGTAAATGTTTATGTGTGAGGAATTGTTCTTTTAGATGGTTAAATATGTATTTTAAACAAATACATAGCAACACAACTTGCAGCAAATAAACCATCAAACTCACAACAAGAACAAGCTGATAAAGGAGTTCACCCCCCTCCGGGCTACATCTCCTTGAGCCTCCAT
>JZKD02S2347178.1:0-11205 GCA_000966675.3 Picea glauca
AAGATACAACCAGATCGCCTTGATGTTACAAGCTTCCTTTCAGTGATCCTTGGTTCCAACACACACACCTTCTCTACACTTTCATGAAGAAGATCCAATACAACTTGATGGAAAAATAGAGTCTTCAAGATTCTATCCAAATAGAGTTCCTCACACAATTATTTCATCAATTCTTCATTCAATATTGCTTAACCTCTTCCTTGAGAAACCTTTCACTATATAGGAGAAAGAGAGATAGTTAAAGGGATGAGGAGGATCCCACTAAATCTGAGAATTCAGTAGGATGCCAACCATGCGAATGCTACCTCATTTTCTAGAAGATTCCCTTCTAGAACCTTCGTAACCTCTTCTCTTTTGGAAGCTTTTAAATAGGTTCACACCCTACCCATAGAGCAGACTGCGAACAATTCACACTCAAAGTATAGGGTTGCCTACAAGAATGAAGGATTTTCACACCCTATAACATAGGCAACTTGTGAACTCATCTTAAAAATATGCTTTTTAGAAGAAGACAACAGTCACTTTTCTCAGGAAAAAGGTCTTCATGAGAGCTTGGACACATAACTTGTAGAGACATCACTAGATTGACCAAAATAATGTGTAATAGAATTCCCCCCAAAGTATGAGGCTGGAACTCATGAAAACCGAAATACTTTGTAAAATGCATGTGTGTGTCAGAAACAAGGAGCACACCTAATAAAAAACCTGCAAACAACCAAGCATCTGCAAAATATAATACCAATTTTGAGGTAGGCATTCCCATGCTTAGATCACAAATGAATGAAATCATAAACGTAGGCCATGGCCACCAATCATACACCGTGGATCCATGTTGCCAAAAAGCTACATAGCCACCAGGAATACACTATAGATCTATGTTAGAAGACCCAAATTAAGACATAGCCACGCGACATACAAAGTGGATCTATGTGTCGATGCAAATCATACATACTCCATCACAACTTCGATCAAAATGATGAGACCCAGGGTCTTCAATCCCGTCACCTAAAAGTACGAATCTAGCCATGTGATTACATGTGTTGAAGTTGAATATGGTAGAAAGCCCTCGATTACCAGTCATTGATGAAAAATGTTAACAAGTGCGAGGGAAATCATCATTGATGTCAATGATTCCCAAGGGACCGAAGTAAAATCTGAATGAATGTGAATGAATGAGCTGAATTCGAACACTCAGCGGAATCTCTCGATCAAGGACCAATGATGTGAAACCCCTGTCGAAAGCAAAGAGACCTGCCATTAAGGCATGCATGTTCTAAGGTACTAAATGATTTCTGATTCTTATTCCTGGATAATGAATTGGAGTCGATGGAAAAAGACTTATCATCGGAGGGCCTTGATGTATCCCCCATCAATGACATGAAATAAGTAACATATTTTGAGGGTGAATCAAAGTATGAATATGATTTGAAATGGACACAGGGAAGGCCAACATGGTAAGAATGGACAACTGGAGATGGTCGACTCAATGAAGGGCTTGTTTGAACTTCTCTTGAACATATGAATGACACAACAAAGGTCTCGATAGGACTGACTCAAAGATGACCCAAGATATGACCTTGTAACAAGTCAGACGAGAGACAAATGGATTTCCCAACCCGGATTCAAATGATGAATAGGGGGTGTCATGTTCAAGAGCGATGCTTACTGCCATTAATAAGAATACGAAAACACATCCCTTTCCCAAAATTTCCCCCACCATTTCTGGCGAGTACCTCTTTATTTTTACATAAGCTTGAGGAGGATAACATATGCTTGTCGATGTAATCTCATCCTTCAGATGAGTCCCTCAGAGTATGTTTAACGAACCGTAAGAAGGAGTGGTTCGGTCCCATTATGGGTCTTTCGATGTTTGTTTAACGAGTCCAAGGGTAGAAAACTCGAGGTTTTTTCATGTTTTGAGAGTCTGAAAAACAATTAAAGAGAACTCTCCTAGTTCCTTTTTCATAAATGATTTCGACAAGACCGAAAAAGTGATAAACTATCGCCCATCAAACGTTTTCTTCAAATGATTTAACGAGCGTGAAAAGAACAAGATCACTTGACAATCTTTTCATTTTTATGGAGCGTGAAAAGAGCTTAAAGGATACTCCCTCACATTTGTCATTTTCATGTTACCATGACGAGTACGAAAAGATGAGAAAAATTATACTCGGTTGCGTTCTCATGTATTTTCGAGCGCGATAACGAACGAAGATTGAGCTCGAGGTTTTTCCTACAAAAACCTTAAAAAAGTAGCCGTACATGTGACAAAAAGAAAAAATACTCGTACACCATCGTTCACACTTTGAAGTCACTATATCTGCGAAAAACCATACTCACAAGGCTATTAGGGTATTAGGTTTTTTAAGAAAAGCAATAAAAATAATATTAAAAATCAACAAGAAATAGTAGAAAGTGAATAAATATGGGTGAAAAAGCCTTTTTACCATTTCATTGTTACTTTGCCAAAAACTTGTCCAACATACCTCATTTTTCCCCAAATTTATTTTCTCGATTGTGGGAGGTACAAGCGATCATTCGACAAATGGTTTCAACCAACGAGGTAATCTCCTGATTTTTAAGCTTTTCCATGGTTTACTTTTGATTTTTATTGGCGATTTTAGAGTTTTGAGTCCATTTTAGGGTCGGTAGATGCGCTCAAGAATTCTCGCAGGTAGGCCATTCGAGACCTCTAATAATCTAATATTTTCGCAAGTAGGCTTCAGTGCACTTGCGAGAATTTCGCACTGTGCAAAAGCTTCATCTGCGAGGGCCAAAAAATAGATTTTTGTGTGTGGTTTTGCTCAATAAAAAATTATGCAAGAGGTTAAAACAAGTTGCTGACTTCCTTCTCATGGCTTCATTGTAGGTGTTGACCATCACGATGTTGGAATGGAGGGAAAGAGAACACAAAGAGGATGATGCCATTGTCAAGAATGATCCAGGTATAGTCGCTGCCCTCCGGGAATGTGGGCTCATAAATTTTTTTATGATCTCGGGCATGAGAGCCCAACTCAGATTGTTAGAGTACCTGGTCCACATGTGGGATGTGGATCAACAATTATTTCACGTAGGGGTCCACACATTGACACTAGATATTGAGGACATCTATTTTCTAACGGGGTTGTCACGACGTGGATACCATGCTACTCTGACCAGAGGTAGAGGTGACATACTTCCTATGAGTGAGTATGTTCCCCGATATTGTGTTCCCGAGGTAGAGAGAAGCAAGGGTAAGGTTTCTATTTGGGGGGTCCATTATTTGACCCTACAGACTATCTTGTTTACCATTGCACGCATGGATGGGAGCACGGCTCTGCACATGGATCTCCAGAGCTATTTCCAATATGCAATAGAGTGCACCAAGCCTCGGGTTTTCAACTGGTCAGACGTGGTTCTCCGCAGTATGAATAGGCAACTGACAAAGTACAGAAGGGGTGACCTGAAGCAGTTTGGGTACGGGTAAGTTTTGGTGTCATTCTTCCTCGAGAGGGTTCCACTGCTGCAACTACAGGTAGATTGGGGTTTACCGGCCCCACAGGATCTGAGGATACTGAGGTGGTGTAACCTCATGGCTCGACACATAGCAGGTCCTATAATCAAGTATAATGATTCATTTTTTGACTGGTTGAGGCTCAAGATGATGATGATCGATGACTACGCATATGCCACTTTGGATTTCTGAGGAGATCTGGATTTGGTCCTACCTGAGGATGCTCAGTGGGGTGACTTGGGTGAGAAGTACACATTTTGTTCTTTTTTAATGTTTTTTCAAATTTTATTATATAAAATGTTTTTATGTTTATCTAAGGACTAATCAAAAAATTTCTTTTGATGACACAGATGTGGGGCCGTATCGACCTCCAGGAACATCTCCCATTTAGAGGCAAGGCAAAGCAGCTCCAGTGGCAAGATGGGATGCCGAGGATTATGAGGCAGTGGAACAAAACTTAGAGGGGTTGACTGCGGATGTCCCGAACATCGCTATTGGGAAGATCTCGAGACGTTATCAGTGCCATACTGTGGGCATGTATGAGTCTCTCAGTCGACTTCTTCGTAGGGTATCCTGAGCAGTTGTATGTTATCGTGAGCGTCATCCGTGATGCTATTTTGTAGAAGCTATGGGCTTCATATTTTGAGATTTTGATCTTTGGACAAAAAATTTTTGTAAAAAAATTTGATCGTTATATACATGTATACATGTGATGTGTGATTGGTTTATAAATTTCCCAAATGTCTGTCTAACACATAATTATCTAAGGCATCCATCAATGTATTTAGACATCTAGGAATGTGTTGATATTTGATATAATCAAAATAACGTTCCAAGAGGCGAATTCGTAAATATACCGGTAGTAAAGTACGACTTCGGATAGCATAAACATTACTTAACTGTAGTACTACTAGCTGCGAATCGAGTCGTATAACCAGGTGGTAGATATCAAGAGAAATAACATCCATCAAAAATTCAATGACGATGCTATATTCTACGATATTATTGGTCACATGACCGAGGCACACACCTCGTAGACTGATAAGTTTGTTTGTAGGTGCATAAATTTCCCATGCAGCAGAAGCAAGGTTCTGAGTACTACGACTAGCACCATCGGCGAAGCCAATGTGGGGTAGCGAAGAATCCGACATATGGAAACCAAGATCAACGCAATATAAGCGGTCGAGGACAGAGACCAAATANAAGATACAACCAGATCGCCTTGATGTTACAAGCTTCCTTTCAGTGATCCTTGGTTCCAACACACACACCTTCTCTACACTTTCATGAAGAAGATCCAATACAACTTGATGGAAAAATAGAGTCTTCAAGATTCTATCCAAATAGAGTTCCTCACACAATTATTTCATCAATTCTTCATTCAATATTGCTTAACCTCTTCCTTGAGAAACCTTTCACTATATAGGAGAAAGAGAGATAGTTAAAGGGATGAGGAGGATCCCACTAAATCTGAGAATTCAGTAGGATGCCAACCATGCGAATGCTACCTCATTTTCTAGAAGATTCCCTTCTAGAACCTTCGTAACCTCTTCTCTTTTGGAAGCTTTTAAATAGGTTCACACCCTACCCATAGAGCAGACTGCGAACAATTCACACTCAAAGTATAGGGTTGCCTACAAGAATGAAGGATTTTCACACCCTATAACATAGGCAACTTGTGAACTCATCTTAAAAATATGCTTTTTAGAAGAAGACAACAGTCACTTTTCTCAGGAAAAAGGTCTTCATGAGAGCTTGGACACATAACTTGTAGAGACATCACTAGATTGACCAAAATAATGTGTAATAGAATTCCCCCCAAAGTATGAGGCTGGAACTCATGAAAACCGAAATACTTTGTAAAATGCATGTGTGTGTCAGAAACAAGGAGCACACCTAATAAAAAACCTGCAAACAACCAAGCATCTGCAAAATATAATACCAATTTTGAGGTAGGCATTCCCATGCTTAGATCACAAATGAATGAAATCATAAACGTAGGCCATGGCCACCAATCATACACCGTGGATCCATGTTGCCAAAAAGCTACATAGCCACCAGGAATACACTATAGATCTATGTTAGAAGACCCAAATTAAGACATAGCCACGCGACATACAAAGTGGATCTATGTGTCGATGCAAATCATACATACTCCATCACAACTTCGATCAAAATGATGAGACCCAGGGTCTTCAATCCCGTCACCTAAAAGTACGAATCTAGCCATGTGATTACATGTGTTGAAGTTGAATATGGTAGAAAGCCCTCGATTACCAGTCATTGATGAAAAATGTTAACAAGTGCGAGGGAAATCATCATTGATGTCAATGATTCCCAAGGGACCGAAGTAAAATCTGAATGAATGTGAATGAATGAGCTGAATTCGAACACTCAGCGGAATCTCTCGATCAAGGACCAATGATGTGAAACCCCTGTCGAAAGCAAAGAGACCTGCCATTAAGGCATGCATGTTCTAAGGTACTAAATGATTTCTGATTCTTATTCCTGGATAATGAATTGGAGTCGATGGAAAAAGACTTATCATCGGAGGGCCTTGATGTATCCCCCATCAATGACATGAAATAAGTAACATATTTTGAGGGTGAATCAAAGTATGAATATGATTTGAAATGGACACAGGGAAGGCCAACATGGTAAGAATGGACAACTGGAGATGGTCGACTCAATGAAGGGCTTGTTTGAACTTCTCTTGAACATATGAATGACACAACAAAGGTCTCGATAGGACTGACTCAAAGATGACCCAAGATATGACCTTGTAACAAGTCAGACGAGAGACAAATGGATTTCCCAACCCGGATTCAAATGATGAATAGGGGGTGTCATGTTCAAGAGCGATGCTTACTGCCATTAATAAGAATACGAAAACACATCCCTTTCCCAAAATTTCCCCCACCATTTCTGGCGAGTACCTCTTTATTTTTACATAAGCTTGAGGAGGATAACATATGCTTGTCGATGTAATCTCATCCTTCAGATGAGTCCCTCAGAGTATGTTTAACGAACCGTAAGAAGGAGTGGTTCGGTCCCATTATGGGTCTTTCGATGTTTGTTTAACGAGTCCAAGGGTAGAAAACTCGAGGTTTTTTCATGTTTTGAGAGTCTGAAAAACAATTAAAGAGAACTCTCCTAGTTCCTTTTTCATAAATGATTTCGACAAGACCGAAAAAGTGATAAACTATCGCCCATCAAACGTTTTCTTCAAATGATTTAACGAGCGTGAAAAGAACAAGATCACTTGACAATCTTTTCATTTTTATGGAGCGTGAAAAGAGCTTAAAGGATACTCCCTCACATTTGTCATTTTCATGTTACCATGACGAGTACGAAAAGATGAGAAAAATTATACTCGGTTGCGTTCTCATGTATTTTCGAGCGCGATAACGAACGAAGATTGAGCTCGAGGTTTTTCCTACAAAAACCTTAAAAAAGTAGCCGTACATGTGACAAAAAGAAAAAATACTCGTACACCATCGTTCACACTTTGAAGTCACTATATCTGCGAAAAACCATACTCACAAGGCTATTAGGGTATTAGGTTTTTTAAGAAAAGCAATAAAAATAATATTAAAAATCAACAAGAAATAGTAGAAAGTGAATAAATATGGGTGAAAAAGCCTTTTTACCATTTCATTGTTACTTTGCCAAAAACTTGTCCAACATACCTCATTTTTCCCCAAATTTATTTTCTCGATTGTGGGAGGTACAAGCGATCATTCGACAAATGGTTTCAACCAACGAGGTAATCTCCTGATTTTTAAGCTTTTCCATGGTTTACTTTTGATTTTTATTGGCGATTTTAGAGTTTTGAGTCCATTTTAGGGTCGGTAGATGCGCTCAAGAATTCTCGCAGGTAGGCCATTCGAGACCTCTAATAATCTAATATTTTCGCAAGTAGGCTTCAGTGCACTTGCGAGAATTTCGCACTGTGCAAAAGCTTCATCTGCGAGGGCCAAAAAATAGATTTTTGTGTGTGGTTTTGCTCAATAAAAAATTATGCAAGAGGTTAAAACAAGTTGCTGACTTCCTTCTCATGGCTTCATTGTAGGTGTTGACCATCACGATGTTGGAATGGAGGGAAAGAGAACACAAAGAGGATGATGCCATTGTCAAGAATGATCCAGGTATAGTCGCTGCCCTCCGGGAATGTGGGCTCATAAATTTTTTTATGATCTCGGGCATGAGAGCCCAACTCAGATTGTTAGAGTACCTGGTCCACATGTGGGATGTGGATCAACAATTATTTCACGTAGGGGTCCACACATTGACACTAGATATTGAGGACATCTATTTTCTAACGGGGTTGTCACGACGTGGATACCATGCTACTCTGACCAGAGGTAGAGGTGACATACTTCCTATGAGTGAGTATGTTCCCCGATATTGTGTTCCCGAGGTAGAGAGAAGCAAGGGTAAGGTTTCTATTTGGGGGGTCCATTATTTGACCCTACAGACTATCTTGTTTACCATTGCACGCATGGATGGGAGCACGGCTCTGCACATGGATCTCCAGAGCTATTTCCAATATGCAATAGAGTGCACCAAGCCTCGGGTTTTCAACTGGTCAGACGTGGTTCTCCGCAGTATGAATAGGCAACTGACAAAGTACAGAAGGGGTGACCTGAAGCAGTTTGGGTACGGGTAAGTTTTGGTGTCATTCTTCCTCGAGAGGGTTCCACTGCTGCAACTACAGGTAGATTGGGGTTTACCGGCCCCACAGGATCTGAGGATACTGAGGTGGTGTAACCTCATGGCTCGACACATAGCAGGTCCTATAATCAAGTATAATGATTCATTTTTTGACTGGTTGAGGCTCAAGATGATGATGATCGATGACTACGCATATGCCACTTTGGATTTCTGAGGAGATCTGGATTTGGTCCTACCTGAGGATGCTCAGTGGGGTGACTTGGGTGAGAAGTACACATTTTGTTCTTTTTTAATGTTTTTTCAAATTTTATTATATAAAATGTTTTTATGTTTATCTAAGGACTAATCAAAAAATTTCTTTTGATGACACAGATGTGGGGCCGTATCGACCTCCAGGAACATCTCCCATTTAGAGGCAAGGCAAAGCATCTCCAGTGGCAATATGGGATGCCGAGGATTATGAGGCAGTGGAACAAAACTTAGAGGGGTTGACTGCGGATGTCCCGAACATCGCTATTGGGAAGATCTCGAGACGTTATCAGTGCCATACTGTGGGTGTGTATGAGTCTCTCAGTCGAATTCTCCGTAGGGTATCCTGAGCATTTGTATGTTATCGTGAGCGTCATCCGTGATGCTATTTTGTAGAAGCTATGGGCTTCATATTTTGAGATTTTGATCTTTGGACAAAAAAATTTTGTAAAAATTTTTGATCGTTATATACATGTATACATGTGATTGGTTTATAAATGTCCCAAATGTCTGTCTAACACATAATTATATAAGGCATCCATCAATGTATTTAGACATCTAGGAATGTGTTGATATTTGATATAATCAAAATAACGTTCCAAGAGGCGAATTCGTAAATATACCGGTAGTAAAGTACGACTTCAGATAGCATAAACATTACTTAACTGTAGTACTACTAGCTGCGAATCGAGTCGTATAACCAGGTGGTAGATATCAAGCGAAATAACATCAATCAAAAATTCAATGACGATGCTATATTCTACGATATTATTGGTCACATGACTGAAGCACACACCTCGTAGACTGATAAGTTTGTTTGTAGGTGCATAAATTTCCCATGCAGCAGAAGCAAGGTTCTGAGTACTACGACTAGCGCCATCGGCGAAGCCAATGTGGGGTAGCGAAGAATTCGACATCTGGAAACCAAGATCAACGCAAGATAAGCGGTCGAGGACAGAGACCAAATAACGAAAAAGCATACTAAAGTAACACACAAAAAGAATGATACAATAAAATACAAGCACTCATGCACAGGTGATCTTAAGCATAGTACTTCTTTAAGTACAACCCATTTTTGGGTTCACTCAAAGGGATACCATCGTAGTCCACCAACTCGTAAGATCCTTTATCCAACACTCATCTGACGATATAAGGACCTTGCCACATAGCTTCAAATTTTTTGGCTCCTAGCATATCTCGATCTTGTTCGTAAAGGAGAACCAGATCACCTTCGGAGAAAACGTGTGGCTTGACATGTTTTTCGTATTGGGATTTGACACGTTTCTTCTGGGCTTCTATAACTAGGGTGGCATCGTGACGGGTTTCGTCTAGTTGCATGAGATATAACAGAGGCTCTTCTTCGACAAAAGTGTTTGGGAGAAGGTCAATGACTAGTTTTAGAGAAGGTATCTCACATTCAATCAACAAGATGGCTTCTAGACCATAAACTAACTGGAAAGGTGTAAACCCAGTAGCAGACTTAACATATGTCTGGTAAGCCCATAATGTTGAAAACAACATTGTGTGCCAACTCGTTTTGTGAATTCCTATCATTCATCGAAGCATGGTAATGAGGAATTTATTTATTGCTTCAACTTGGCCGTTGGCTTGTGGGTAATAGGGTGTTGAGTTTTCATGGAGAAGACCCAACGTTTCAGTGAGTTCAGACATCATGAAGTTTCTAAAGTGGCTACCGTGATTAGTAACGATAGCTTGAGGAACACCAAACCGAGCAATGATGTGATTGAATATGAATAATGCTGCAGTCTTTCCGGTATTGTCGAATGTTGGCATCGCCTTGGCCCATTTCGTAAAATAATCTACGGCTACAATAATGTATCCATGCCCCTCGGTCAAGTGAGGGTGACATGTCATGAAATTGATACCCCATTTCGCAAAAGGACCAACGGAGACCACAGGGTGTAGAGGATCAAGGTGTGATTGTATTTTTTTGTTGTAGGTTTGGCAAGCATGGCATTTTTGGACAACGATTATACAATCGTTGAATAAAGAAGACCAAAAATACCCCACTCGTAATATCTTTTGGGAAGTAGCATACCCAAACATGTGACCACCACATGCTCTAGAATGGAAGTCATTCAGGGCTTTCTTAGCTTCGTCAAACGTGAGGCAGCGACGAAAAATGGAGTCAATCCCACGATGATAAAGAGTATCACTGACGATAATATACTGACGGGCTTGGTAGAATATGCGACGACGGTCAATGCTAGACAAATTGGGCCAGAGAGTCTGGGTCTGGAGATATATGATGATATACCCATACTAAAGGTCATTGAAACTGATCAGGAAAAGGGATTCATCGGGTAATGAATCCTCTGCTACATTTTCCATCTCAGAACAGGGAAGGTTGCATATCAACTCGACAAACACCAAGGATTTCTTGGACTCAGCTTGTTCAAATTCTAAGTCAAACTCCTAGAATATTACTATCTATTTGGAGTAGTTTCTCCCTAGCAATTGGTGTGTAAGAATGTGCTGCATAGGGTTGCAGTTGGAAGTCACAGTAGTCTTGCGTAATAGGATATAGTGCCGAAAACATTGAACAACTTGGACGATGGCCAAGGCCAGTTTTTCAACATGTAAATAATTGGTTTTGGTAGTCGTGAGACTCCGACTCAAATAATAAATGACTTGTTCATCATAAGAATCATCCTCTTGAATGAGAACCATAGCATTGGTATAGTCTGAGGCTGCAAGATAAAGGAAATAATCTCGACTGTAATCAGGTGGGAAGAGTAGTGGGGTACGAGTTAAAGACAGTTTCAAAG
>JZKD02S2347200.1:13520-23912 GCA_000966675.3 Picea glauca
AGAGTTTTGTATGAGATTGTTTCATGATTCATGATATACATAATATATGATAGTGGGGTTTTTAGCTTTACGCTTTCCCGGTAAAATTTTTGTGTTGTGTGTTATTGATATTTCAATTTTTGATTGTGGTTGTGATCGTGGTTTAATTTTCCGCAAGAATAATAGTAGAAGCGATTTTGTATTTAACAGTGGCGTAATTGTTAGATCAGAAGAATCGCAGGAAATACATTAAGTGTATCAAAATTTCTACATGGTATTAGAGCCACGGAGGCCACGGAGCTACGGAAGTGAGGTGAGAACATAATTGCATTCTCGTAGGTCTCGTCTCTAGCAGGGTGTGAACCCTAGTACTGAAAACTTCTGAGCATTTTCAGAGGCTACAGTGGAGCAGGGTGCGAACTTCCCTCACCCTAACAGTGGAGCAGAGTGCGAACTTCGTGAGCATTCTCGCAGGCTACAGTGGAGCAGGGTGTGAACATCCCAGGCAAGTTCGCAGGCTACACACAGGCAGGGTGTGAACTTCCCTCAAGTTTCTCTTAGTTGGGGTGCGAACCTCCTAGGGCAAGAGGAAAGTGCAGGAGTTGAGTTTTGGGTTGGATAACATTCGAATTTGCAATATTTTCTTGGTGCGACACTTGGTTCAAGATTGAAAATGTCTTTCAATGGCTTGAGGTTGGAGTATGCACTCGAGGGCAACTCGAAATACATTGCTTGGAAGGACAGGATGGAAGCAGTGCTCAAAGACAATGGCTTGAAGGGTTACATTGACGCAGATGTTCCTAAGCCAGATGCGACAGATACTGCAAATCTTGATGCATGGCAAAAGAAAGTGGCGAAGGTGAGGAGGATTCTGTTGGGGGGAGTACAAGATCACATTGTCTCAAGTCTCCATGGGAAAACCACACCATATGCAATCTAGAAGGTTTTCATAGATCTGTTCCAAAACAGTAGTGACCATAGGAAATTGGCGCTCAAAGATAAACTCAGGAAGATCAAGATGGAGAAAGGCGACACCATTCCAAAATATCTCATGAAGTTTGTCCAATGTCGGGATGAGCTTGGATGTGTGGGAATAACAGTCACTACTGATGATTTGGTGATCTTGGCACTCCTAGCGATTCCTAAGAGTTGGAACACTTATCAAGACTCTATCAATGGAAGGGAAAAATTGTTGGATTGGGAACGATTGTGGTCGGATCTAGTGCAAGAGGAGTTCAAGCGAAACACCAGAGATGGATCTTCATCAAAGCATGATGATGAAGAGGATTGTGCTTTGACTGCCAAGGAAAGGAAAGGGAAAGGGAAGAAATTCCATCCAAAATCCGAGTCGAATGTCAAGAAGATTGATTTGTCCAAAGTGAAGTGTTTTCACTGTCACGAACATGGGAATATCGCTACTAACTATCCACAAAATAAGAAGAACAAGATGGTTGTTGGATCTGCAACTGGTGAGGCTCTTGTCTCACAATTTGAGCTTGATTTCTCTTTAATCGCATGCATGGCTTCAAGTGCATCGGGATCTGTGTGGTATTTGGATAGTGGCACTTCATTCCACATGATGGGAGATAAAGAGTCTTTCATTGACTTGGAGGAGAAAGATCTTAGAATGCATATAGAGATGGGCGATGATGCATGATACAATGCAACTGGTATTGGTACCATTACCTTTCAAAGGGAGTTAGGTAAACCATTTCAATTGAAAAATTTTATGCATGTTCCAGGTTTGAAGAAAAACTTGGTCTCAGTCGCAATGTTGGAGGACAGAGGCTATGATGTTGTTTTTAGCAGTGGAAAAGCCTACCTGCGACATAAAGCAACGGGTCAAGTCAAGAATATAGGGATTTGAGTTAAGAATCTCTACATGCTAGAGGTAGATGACTGCAATGCCATGATAGGCAAGGTAGAAAAAGTGGTGAGCTGGGATGAGGGTGAATTATGGCACAGGAGATTGGGCCATCTTCATCATGGAGCCTTGAAGATCATGCAACAAATATCTACTGGACTTCCAATGGGAACACTTGCTCAGTTAGATCAGTGCAAGGGGTGCACCCTAGGGAAGTATGTAAAGTCCACCTTTCATGAAAAGGAGAACCATGCTTCGGTGATCCTGGAGAGAATTCACACAGACGTGTGTGGACCATTGTCGGTTGCTTCAACAACAAAACACATGTATTATGTTATTTTTGTTGATGAATTTTCTCGTAATTGTTGGATATTCTTCATGCAGAAGAAGGATCAAACATTCTCAAATTTTTGTGAGTTTAAAGCATTGGTGGAGAAAGAGTCAGGGAAGCAAGTGAAGGCTCTAAGGAGCGATAATGGTGGAGAATACATCTCTAACAAATTCAAAGACTTCTGCAACAGAGAAGGAATTCGAAGAGAACTCATAGTGCCTCATAACCCACAGCAAAATGGGGTCGCGGAGAGAAAGAACAAAACGATCGTGGGTGCAGCACGAGCGATGTTGCATGATCAGGGCCTACCAATTCATTTGTGGGAAGAAGCATGCAATACTATGGTTTATGTGTAGAACCGTTGTCTTCATAGAGTACTTGGCATGAGTACACCTGAAGAAGATTTTACTAGTAAGAAACCTGATGTTTCGCATTTAAATTTTTTTGGCTCGTCTATTTTTGTGCATGTGAACAAGGATGCCAGGAAGAAGCTGGAACTGACTACTGAAGTTGGGATATTTGTGGGGTACACAGAAACACCCCATAATTATCATGTGTATTTTCTGAACAGTAAGATGACTGTTATGTGACGGGATATAAAATTCGATGAGGGGAAAGCCATGCGTTTGTCGCTTGAGAGGGAGCTAGACTTGCACGCATAAGAAGAACTGTTGGTTCCCAAGGATGAATATCAAGATGTGGATCAACCACATGAGGAGGTTCATGGAGTGGAGGAAACCACTCAAGCAAAGCCATCCATCAGAAATGGCAAAAAGCACACCACATAAGCTGATAGATTGAGACTAGATGTTGCATAGAATATAGGAGCCCCTATTTCACAACGCAAATAGAGACAGTCTCCTGATTGATTTGTTGGATACATTGCTTTTATGAGAAAATGTATTGTGACTGAACTATCTTCCTTTAAGGAAGCAGTGCAGGACCCCACTTGGGTTGATCCTATGGTAGAGGAGTATGAATCCATTGTCAAAAACAGTGCATGGGATATTGTCCCAAGACCGATTGATAAATCAGTGGTAGGTTCGAAATGGATCTACAAGGTAAAGAAAGTTGTTGATGGGAGTGTGGAGAAATACAAGGCCTGGGTTGTGGCCCAAGGCTTCTCATAGATCAAGAGGATAGATTATGATGAGACCTTTGCACCTATCACAAGGTACTCTTCCATAAGATCCATCCTTGCACTCTCAACGCAGATGGGCTGGTGCATTCATCAGATGGATGTAAAAACTGTGTTCCTCAATGGGATCATTGAGGAAGAAGTGTAAATTGAATAGCCAGAAGGTTTTGAAACCTTTGACAGAGAGTTGCATGTGTGCAGACTCAAGAGAGCATTGTATCGGCTGAAGCAAGCACCCCATGCTTGGTACACTCAGATAGACATTTATTTCACTGGATTGGGCTTCACCAAAAGTGAAGTGGATGCAAACCTATACCAAATTGTGGTGGAGGGTAAGATTTTAATCATTGTACTTTATGTTGATGATTTAATACTTACTGGTGATGGGCAACCGATACACTCATGCAAGGAGGACCTTGCAAAGGAGTTTGAGATGAAGGATTTGGGCCTTCTTCATTATTTCCTTGCATTGGAAATATGGCAGCGAGATGGTGAAATTTTTGTGTCTCAAGGAAAGTATGCAAGAGAGATACTGGGTAAGTTTCACATGGAGGGCTGGAAACCCATGGATACTCCTCTTCCAGGAAACTAGAGGAAAGAGGATGCTACTTCTGGAGAAGTAGTGGATGCTACTGTCTATCGACAATTAGTGGGTTTGCTAATGTATTTAGTGAACACGAGACTGGACATTTGCTATGCGGTTAACCAGCTAAGTCAAGCGATGGTTAAGCCTACCAAACTCTTTTGGAAGGCGGGTAAGCATGTCCTGGGATAACTGAAGGGAACATATGAGTATGGATTATGGTACAGAAAGATGGATGAGGTGAAGTTGCATGGCTTCACGGATGCAGATTGGGCAGGCATCCCAACGGACAGAAAGAGCACATCAGGGGGGATATTTAGTATCGGATCTACAAATGTTTCTTGGTACAACAGGAAACAAAGATCTGTGGAACTTATTTCAACGGAAGAAGAATACATGGAAGCAAGCCAAGCTGCATGTGAGGCTATCTGGATGAAGAAGATCTTGGTTGGCTTGTTTGGTTCTCATTTAGATGCGATAGTGATTTATTGTGATAATCAGAGTTGCATTAAACTCTCGATTAATCATGTGTTTCATGACAGATCTAAGAATATAGATATCTGGTATCATCATCTCAGAGATTGTGTGCAGTAGAAGATCATGTTGCTTCAATACATTCCTATGGAAGATCAGGATGCAGACATTCAGACGAAGGCACTCACTAGGAGCAAATTTGAATATCATAGAGACAGGATTGGGGTGAAGGATAATCCCTTTCTTGTTGAGAGGGAGTGTTGAAAAGTCAACAAGAAACATGTGTCTAATTTATTTTTCCCTTAAATAAATTGGACAATAAATATTAATCTATTATTTCATTCATAACTGAGTGAGTTGGATTTGTAATAGAATCATAAGTGTAGTTAAGTGAGTTAAGATCAGTTGTACTAGTTGTAAATAAACATGCACTAGTGAGAGTTCAGTTAATCAGTGAAATCACATGCAACTAAAGATTCTCCACAATTAACTACATGCATGTCAAATCCAGTGGAGACCCAGTTGAGATAATAGGTGAAAGGGATAGTTTGGCTATTAGTTGTGATTTGATCACACATGAAGTGGATATTCTTATGAGCATGTGCAAACTAGGCAATTATATTCGATCATTGTGAGAATTCGAATTGCAGAGATTGTGCAGAGGAGGCAAGTTGTCTGGACATGGAGAATTGGCACACGTATTTGCTTATTTGTGTATGATAGTGTGAGATAATTGTATTGTACTGAGAGCTCTTGGATTAGAGTTTTGTATGAGACTGTTTCATGATTCATGATATACACAATATATGATAGTGGGGTTTTTAGCTTTACGATTTCCCGATAAAACTTTTGTGTTGTGTGTTATTGATATTTCACTTTGTGATTGTGGTTTAATTTTCCGCAAGAATAATAGTAGAAGCGATTTTGTATTAAACAGTGGCGTAGTTGTTAGAACAGGAGAATCGCAGGAAATACATTAAGTGTATTGAAATTTCTACATAAAGGTTCCATGCACATAGAACAAATATTGAGAGAGATGTGTGGTAGAGTCCTTGTCACAGCCTACTAGCACTCCAGTCATGGCTCAAATTATAGGTGAACGATTACCTAGTTCGAGAGGTCCACGATGTCATGAGGGCATACTGAGACAGTTGCTCATGAAGATTTTTAAGGGGCACGCAATAAGGAGGGGTCCTTATTCATTAGAAGCCCTTAGTATCTAACAAGGTTGCCCGAATGGAATGTTGAATCCAAGGGTTGGACAACTACCAAAACAAGTCAAAGGCGAGTGGCACCCTTGGAGCACAGAGTGCGTCGTGAAGGGCATGTCATGAAAATAAAACTTGAGTCAAAGAATCTAGGTGACCTAGAAAACCTTGAGTGAATAATTAAACCCTGTAAAATCTTTAAGCATTGTTGGCTTTAATTAAATAATTAAGGATTAAAATTATTAATTGTGAATCCCCAAATGAAATTCTAAGCCTATTAAAAAAATGAGCCTAAGTTGGTAAGAAGACTAAAACTAAATTTATTAACTAAATCAAAATAGGAATGAGGTAAATCAATTTAAGAAATTAAGAAAAATGAAATAAACCTAAATATTGATTTAATACACATATGTGCAAGAAAATACCAAATTGGAATTAAATATAAAAAAGGAATAAATATGAAATAATGTGTACACATGTTGGCACAGGGGAAAACCCAGGGTTCAACGCTCAAGAGTGCACCAACAGAACCCTAACTACCAGCCCTTTCGGCAACACCTGTGAAGCAGATGAAGTCTCACCCGAGGTAGAGGAGGGATGGTTGCAAGACTCAGGTGTATGGAACCTTAGCTGGGACACAAATCTATGATTCTATCTTTACAGGGCACTTAGCATAGATCATTCATCAATATGTAACCCTTATTATACTTCGCAGATGACATAGATCTTCGCGGTGAACACTCAGATGTACATTATTTCAGCACTTAACCATAGAAAATCATATCATATCTAGTAGATCAGCACTCAACATTCTCATACGCATCCAATCTAACAATCATGTATATCTAGGAAGCACAGATTCATAAGTGGATATATTAAATCACATAGCATAAGCAAAGATAAACGCATTGAACCAAAGCACAGAGCATAGCACACAGATTTACATGATTCACCCCTCCCCTGGGACTACGTCCACAAGATCTTCTTATTTATTATCATCCTCAAGTTGTTACAAGAAGAAATCCTCTGAAACCCTTCTTCACATAGGAAAAAAGATATGTGCAACTCGTTAGATCCTTCTTCCTTTCATTATAGTACCAATCACACAGTAACTTGCACTTAGCCTTGCAAGCCTTACACAGTTCACAAAGATCACTTATTCAACATCACATAGATGCACCACCAATTGCACTAAGCAATCACATATCTCGTTATTACATTGCCTATCTTTCTATTTATATATTACAAAAGTAGGCCTAAGCGTGGGTAAACCCATGGGCCGACATTCCTTTCCCATTACATTAACCCAAAACCCTAAAAGAGGCCCAAAAGTGGATTGAGATCCCACGATCTCTGCTTCGCCTGGCGCTCCATCTTTGATAGGGTGTCGAAGTCCAAAAATGGTTAATTATGGCCAAGTGTTCCTCAAAACATGGTCAAGGGCCAACAAGCCCCCAACACTCACCTGTGACTCGTCCCGAGTCACTCAGGTCTGACCAATTCTTCTTCGAATTCCTCGAGCTGCTTCGACCTGCCGCATTGCTACTACCTCTTACTTGATGAACTCCTGGATGAGAGCCCCATTCACCAACCCTTCTAGGATTTGTTATGTTGTATTCACAACCTATTCAAGTTCTACTCCTTACCTTTCAACTTCAGTGAACAATTGGCATGCATTTTCTTGCACTAGTTGAAGTCGTTGAGAGACTTCCGTTACTTTACCCTGAAGTGTGTGAAATTATTGTTGGGTTGTACGTTGCTCTGGAAACCTCTTAATTCTCTCTACGAGTGACAGGGCCTTCAACTGCACCTGTATCTTTTCAGCGTCATACTTCACCTCTTGGAGTTGTGACTCCAATTTATGCAATTCTAGGTTCTCGTAGATCTACGCACTTCTGTTACTTAATTGTTTTCATTCCTCAGAGAGTGCTTTAATCCTTTCTACGGTGCTCTGGGCAGTTATTTCTCACTGGTTTCACACTTCTTGTGGGGTCTGTGGTATTGTCTGAAGCTCTAAGTCCATGACTCTTTGTTGAAGTTGCTGAATAACTTCAGCAAGTGTCATCACTTGGCGTTCGATGGGGTCCTTTGCCTTCTGTTCTAAGCTAGTCACAGAGCGAAAAGCCCTGTTGATAGCTTCTTCAATCCTAATCTGCTTTGCGAGCAACTTCTATTTATCTTTTTGGATCTTCGCTCTGCCTTCTTCAAACTTTGCTTGGAGAGTGTCCTTCTCTTGTTGTGTAGCTCGACATTGCTCGATGATTTCATATTGTGCTTGCTTTAAGGCCTGGGTGGCCTGCACTGTTTCTTCCTATGCCTTTTGAAGGCGTACTTTGACCGTGTCAGCAATCTGGTGGAGTTGAACTAGTTCATTGCCTTCATCTGTTATGCCTTCTGGCAAGGGCACAGAGGAGACTGCACGGCTAGACTAGAGAGCTTGCTATAATCCTTGGAGTTCTATCTCGATTTTGTTGTACATTGTCTCTTGCTTAGCTTCCTACTTTTCTGTTATCTCTTCTATGGATTCATTCATAGCTGCGATGAGAAAATTGAACTCATCTAGAGTGAGCGTGGTCTTTATCTTAGTCATGGGTGCTTTTGATTTCTTTCGGGAGGAAGGTTCTGGAGGCAAACCCTTCCTTTTCTTTATGATTTCTACTTCGTCTGCTGGCCTTTTTTTGACTTCCTCTAAGTCTTTTCCATTATCTCCTTGCTCTAGTGTAATGGATGTGGTTCTTACAGATCTGTTGTCTACATCCTGGATATCCTCATCCTTCTTTGTCTTCTTTTTTTTCTTTGTCTTACTGGGTCCATGTGTATTTTTCACAGCTTCTGGGCTATCAATGTCAGATACTTCTGCGGGGTCTGTTGTAATAAGGAGGTCCTCCGACCATTCCTTCATGATTTCCTCCAGGTCTTCTTATGTCATCTTGTAATAAGACTAAAGTTGTTCCTTGTTCTCATCAGCGTGTGCTGTTAGGTATATAAAATGGCAGTATGCACTGAACTTTATCAAATGTCGAAACCTGTGTAAATTATTCAGGGTCATGCGAGGCTCGGACTAGATGGCGAGCTTCAACTGGGTGTATTAGGTATGCAATACGACATTGGATTGCCACTGCTTGTTCATGTCGTTCGAGTACCCCAGGGTACTGAACTTTGAAGCTAGTGGTTCAAAGGGGTCAATTTCGGGGAAGGTTGAACCTTCTGGTAGCTCCCATGCAGCGAAAGCTATAAGTATCAAGAGACAGCTAAAATGAAATACATGCCCCTAATCCTGGGCTTCTCTGCAATCAATCTCTAGTTGATTCTCCAGGTACTTCACCCAGTTCATCTATAGTCCCTCTGCGCACTTTCCTACGAGGTTGACTACAAAGTCAAATACTTTTGTGGGTTGATTCTTGCGTACCAACTTCCCTACAATCAATTTATAGGCGAGGTGCACTGCGCCACTTTCAATAGAAGCTACCTTGTAGCCTCGCGCGCCTTTCTCAACATCACCATAGGCTTCTTTGATCTTCTGAGAAAGAGTGTGATCCACAGTCTTTCCAGGATAGTAATCATGGGGATCAGGGCCTTGCATGCTAAGCCTGGTGATCTGGTTGATCAACACTGGATCAACTATTATGCGACAGTTCAACCATAAGTATCCTCCACGGTAACTTGCCAGCATCAGCTTCACACAAAAATTCACCTCCTGGTGTCTGTCGAAGTGTAGTACCTTCATAACGTTGAGCAGAGTAGACTGCACAAGGTTCATCGTCCATTGCTGAGGGACGATCTTCGAATTATTTCCCTTGGTTTTGGTTAGATACTTGTACAGGGAAAGTGTGTTGTAAACTTTACGATCCCCCAGGTTGAAGTCACTAAACTTCAATTTTGTTATCTTGTCGTGATCTGCGTGTACTCCTTTCAGTAGGTATGCCATGATTAGAGTGTAATCAAAGTCTCTAGGCACACTATCTCTATCGATCGCACCGCTCAGAGGTGGTATGTAAGCAGGTAGGATGGATGGAACCAACTTCGCGTTGGCCATATCATCGTTATGTTTGGTTCTTCTTTCTGCACTGGCTTGGGATGTTCCTTCTCGAGCAGTCGAAGGGGAGGCTTTCACTCCTCTCAAAGATGATGCCTATAAACCTGTAGACAATCCCCGCTCCACCATGACTCTTTCAGCTTTGAGGCTAGCGAGTACCTCTCGTACAGATTCTTAAGTTGCACTAAATTCGTCGAACATATATGCTCAGGATCAATATCTCGGGTTCTTAATGTAACATAGATACTGTAGTAAGGTAGAGAGTAAGGGCGGAGTAATCACGGTTCACAATTCATCTAGTCTGCGGACTCAAATTCATGATTAGCAAAAGTGTCTTCCGTGCATGGCGCGATCGATTAAGTAAGTAACTCTATAACAGATCATTTGCAATGGATATGGGGCTTCCTTAACTCTGGTTCTATCCTTTATGGTGTGGTATAACGGTTTGGTGATGAACCATCAATGATTTTCGATCCGTTCGGAGTGGCAGTCGAACGGATATATCGTCATTCAATGGTTGTATTTCTTCGCCACGGCAAAGTGACCTATGTCGTTGTTCTGTTATCCTGGTGAAGCTTGAATTTTTCAAAGTTTCTTTCGGAGAGATTCCCTCTCGAACCCTCTTGTTGACAGGAGAAAATGATCGTCCATCAATTGGAAGAATGAGTCTGGTCCGGGGTTGTCTAAATAACCCAAGTTGTTTGGTGTAACTCGTTCTGACGGGTTTAATGGCTCCGTTAGCCAATCTAAGAATCCTAAAAGAAACGAATAAAAGAGAG
>JZKD02S2347200.1:39925-53119 GCA_000966675.3 Picea glauca
AATCAACAACTAGTTGGGCACATGCTCACATTACACGTGGCTGTGTTATCCAACTGCTACCACTATAACCTCCAGGTGTGCCCACGAGGCCCCATACGCGTCACCCATTGTAATTCGGGGGGAGTTGAACTCGAAACCTCATGGAACTTCATTTTCACAGCACTTGCCAATTAAGTTGCCCCCCGGAGGAAAAGAATATGAAGATATTATAATGAAAACAAAACCATTTTACTCACAGGACAAAATCCATTAAGCAACCTGGAATTCGATATTCTTCTTTAAAAATACTGGTCCATTCTCCCAAAGATTCCAACCATTCGTTACTCCATTTGAAAAGAAAAAAGATTACAAAAGAAATAATATACAAAAAAGAAAGGATAAAAATCCTCCTCAAAATTATCTGAACTTTCTCATATATTTATAGAATGAATGAACAGTCTGGGTGTCACTAATAATTTCCGCCACCTGAAATTTGCCTCGTAAAGAGACAAAAATATCTCTCCAATTGTACATTTGTTTGGGAAAAAGTTCGCAAGTAATCTAACTGGGTCCATTATGCAGACGGGTTTTCAACTGTTTCCTCGGATTCATTACAGTTTGGCTGAAACAAGTCCCACAAAATTGTTTGTTTGTTCTTGAACGCATTTCCAAATCTGATCTATTGTTGCTCATAAATTATTTGCAGCAATCCAATATTATTTTTGGATCAATTATCTTGAATGTATTTAGATAATAAAATCAAGCCATGATCAGATCCATACCAAATAACTGATAATAGAAACCTGTGAAACAAAAAGAAACCAAATTAATAACCTAAAAATTATGAATAAAACAAAATCTAGAACAATAAAATTAAAATGAATTTAAACTAACTATAAGTTATAAACAAACATTGTTTATATTTTCCTTTCAAATATGATCTTAAAATTCTAGAAGCTTCAAGTTGATGGAGAGGAGAAAAATATTAATTTTGGGTTTTCACAAAATCAAACAAATGATAGATAACTTTTTTTTTTTTTTTTGAAATGAGATGCAAAGTGACAAAAGAATTTAATTAATTAAACCTACCAAATGATTTTGTGAAAATGATTGCTAATGAGCAAAATACGAAAACATAATCATAATTTAAACGAAATTAAATAGTTGATAAAAATTAAAGCTTTCGTTTGAATTAAGATTTCTATGTTTGTCTCTCCCTCATTCAAAATTGATCAAATGTGAACAAATATCATAGAAATGATGTGTCACAATAAACATTATTCATGTAAAATCATTGTTATTAATCCAAGTTTTCAACCAAGCCATTCTCATAGCAAATAAATTCAATAAGGAAGAGGTAATAACAAACTCTCAAATTATGAAGCTCATCCATCAACATCAAAACTCTGTAGAAAGAAAAATGAAATGGCATTTGAATTTCATGAAACTCAAAGCAAAAAAAAGAAAAGAATATAAACTCAAACCAACCTTAAAACAAAGCAAACCAATACCAATCCAATCAATTCAAAGGGAAAAAAACGAAGAATCCAATTAAAATTTTGAGGGACCCTAGATTTTGATTAAAAATAAATAAGGGGGTTGTTGGGGCCCAACAAATGGCAACTCACTAGGCGAAGCAGTTATCTCTAACCTATTAAACATTCATCGCAGGGAAGAAGAATAAGACTTGGATATAATTTTAAGTTGCTTTGAAACAAATCCACTTTAATATTACACAATATTACGATTAGCTCGGATTTATAGAAAAATATCATAAAAGAAGAAAAGAATGCTTTTACAGAGGATTTTAATCTAAAGTTGTGTTTTAATAAAAGAGTCACGATGTTTATAAAAGGACTTCAATACCGTTGACAGAGCCATTGTTGCCAGCAGGCGTCCATGGCCTCGACAGGGATGTCATTTAACCCACTCAAATGCTTTAATCCCATCCAATAGTTGTATCCACATGATGTATACTTCCATAAAAGTTAATTTAAAAGAATATACCTACTACCTCTCGACCCGACATTGCTTCATTGCCAGCAGGCCTATTCAGTACCTCGACAAAGTTGTCTTAGTATCATGTGTGCATTTAATTGCTGTCAGCGAGCCTGTTCAGTACCCTGATGGGTTTACACACACTTCCCACACTTAATTGCTTCCAACCCTCTTATGCCACTTTTAAATAATAATAAAATTATAGATTTATTGATAAAAAAGAGAGAGGGGTGATACTGGAGGTTAATTGCAATACAGGTGAACAATTTATCATTTTTATTATTATTATTTTCTTTCAAAACTGGAAGTTTTATCATGGTTTAGAGATTTTAGATTTCGGTTAAGAAATCATCTAGAGAATGGGGAAGCACTTAACAGTGATCTTTTAAAAACACAAACAGTGTAAAAAATCTAAGGATAATCGTAATTCCCAAAGATCTCGACACATTTCAGGGGTAATACTCTGAAAAAGACCGTTTAGGATTTCATAGTACTCAATTGACTTACAAATCAATTATATAAGCTTAACCTTAACATCAGAAACTGATTGAACTATTTCAAATTGTTTTTAAAAGAATAAGTCTTGAAATGAATGCTTCCTTCGACACTCTCTCTTTGATCAAAAATATATTTATTTAAAAAGACAGACAAGAAGAAATTTCAATCAAAGAAAGAAAAAAAAAACAAACAAACAACAAACCGAATCAGATTTTATTAATGGGATTCAAAATCAGAAGTATATCAAAACAAACAAAATCGAAATAGCAAAAGCTCACTTTTAAAAAGAATTTGACCAAAAACAAAACCAAGCCAATCTCTCATTGAGAAAGAGGATCAAAAGGAAGAACAACACATTTCAGAGTGTTTCATATAGGAAGGTTCTTTTCTTAAGATAGTGATTCATGATACATCATTTTGGCCAATCTTATTATTAAAAGTCATAGAAAAATCCTTAACTAGGATGAGTGCAATTACGTGCAGTTGTAAGCTATGTTTGTTAGGCTAAAACTAAGATCAAATCCCTAATATCTTTATTAATGCTTCATAATATCTGAAATCATTCCATGATGTTGCCAAGTTTTGAAAAAGAAATATTTAATCAAGACAACTGTGAAAAGGAAAAAAAAAAAAAAGGAATTGAAAGAAGACTTCCCTTACAACATTCAGACGATGGTTCTTTTTGCATAACCATGTGCCTTCATAATTGCATTATTCAAAAGAAAAAAGTGAAAAGGGAAGAAAAACCCAAAAGGACTATATTCCTACACCTACTCTAACTTATACATAGATCAAAACACTAAGTAAAATCGTAATTTTAGTGCATCCACAAGAGCATCTTCAATCCTGCAAGGCATAGAAAGTCGAAAATCCAAATAAAAGAATGTAGTATTTGTAGATACAAAATAAATATGTCATGCTTACCTCCTATATATTCATTTAAAAACAAAGCAAGCACGACCTTACCACTCTTTTGAAACTTCTTTATGTATGAATCCTCCAGCCATTCTAAGTTCCTGTCATAAAAATGAGGATGAAAACTATGACTTCGATGAACTACATATGTCAATGGGGAACACATCATAAGAGGATTAATGACATCAATTAGATTACTAGTTTGAACACTTCCTTTGATGAGATGGATCATTTCAAAATGCGAAGAATAATCATTAAAATTTGAACTAACCAAAGAATGAATATGCAATGTAGAATATTTGATCTCCATGAGAATGAGTGAATTGTCTTTTTCAAAAATAAATCGTGTAAAATCATCTTGCAACATGTATTTTTTCCATGCGAGTGATGAAAGTGAAAGAGCATCAAATCCGACTTCATAAATGTTATGTTCAAAATTAATTTCACCAAATTTTGGCATATCGAAAATATATGATTGTGATGGGAAAGAGTAAGATATCGTGGGTAAAGTATCATATCCACCAGAAACTAAGAAGAGATCGGGATATAAAGAGTAAAATGAATCAGAAATGAACACATGAAAATAATCTCTTGAGCGATGATATTTAACAATGGTATTCTCAAGACATTCCTCTTCACTTTCCTTAAAACTTTCACTTTGTTTTGGTGATAAATCCTTCAACATAATATGATCGTCTAAATTTGCCTCATGTATGATAGACAATTCAAAACTTTCATGACAAACATCTAATCTTTCCTATGGATAAGGTATGATTTGTGGATGAAGGTTTAAGGTTTCTTCTTCAAATTATAGATTTACATCTCTAATTAGTTTCATAGGAATGCTAGAATGCTTAAGATCATTTTCATCACCTAAGTGTTCTTCAATAACTGAATTTAAGTATTGATTAGAGAAAGAGTTAGAAGAATATGGACATTCACCTTGACCCAACATTAAATCTTCTTCCATGATGGTTGAGGACTGAATATACAATGCTTCAGAGGAAAAACTAGTTTGATTGTCAGTAAGAATCTTTTCAATAGATTCTACCTCCCTTGCTTGTTCAAAATTTTCGGATGGATTCCTCTCATCCTGCAAACATAATTCTTCTCGCAATGGAGTGATAGAATTTTTAATTGATTCATCATTTGCGAATGAAAATGGTTGGATGAAAAGGGCACAAACATCAGAGGGGAGATTTAGTACAAATGACATGTCATCAAGTTGAAACTTACAGAGAACATGATGGATGATTGCTAAAAATACATCTGGAGATGAATTGTCATTGATTAGTAAAGCCTGAAATTCTTCACATAATTGATTGTAATCATAGATTTCAAAAGCATCTAAAAATTCCTCTACAAATTGAAACCAATCAATAATGTGATTTGTTGGAAAACACTCAAACCTATGTTTAATCCAACCCCTAAAAGTAAAAGTGAGCAATCTGCATAAAACCTTTAAATCAGAAATATCATGCTTGATGCATTTACACCAAAACTTGTTAATATGGTATTTTGTAGATACATCCCCCCCACCATCAAAGGTGAGTTTGGACAAGTGAGAGACTGTCTCGTTGGGAATATCAGGTAATGAGAAGTGGAAAGCGTGTTCCAACAAAGTGATTTGGGGATCCATGGGGAATTAAATACATCCAAAACAAAGACCCCTGCAGGGCCATCTTGTCAGTTTGGCCTACCTTCTAGTGCATTTCAAAATTGCACAAAAGAAGAATTTATAAATATGGAATTATGACATGTTGAGGGGTAAAACATTTAATCATTAAATTTACCTCGACCCTCCTTCTAGCGGCATTGTTAACAAGTGTTTATGACACTCCGTCAATAGGAAGGGAAGATCTGGTCCTGGGTTGTCTACTTAACCCAAGCCATTTGGTATAATCTACCCTGACGGGTTTTATGGCTCTGTTAGCCAACTAAGATCCTAAAAAAATTTAAAATATGTGAACTAACTAAATATACTACTCTAATAGTCAAAAATTTAATCACAAATGCTTAACTAACAGTGTTTATATACAATTTATAAGGTTTGAGCAAAGCCTTGTGAAAATAATGTTTTTAAGATAATGGATCTAAACAAGATTAAAAACAAACAAAATTATTCTAGTACTCTAAATGAACAATGAATGAACAAGATTGTAAATGATATAACGAAAATAGACAAAGCAGATAGATGTTTAAATTATGCAATCACTCTTCATTAACAAATCAACAAATTAAATAAATAATACACTAACTAACCTCTAGTTGATAAGCAGTAATAAACTAAATTCATCTCTCTGCATTTGTATGAACTCCCCTTGTCCCGTGTCAAGTGAAAATCTATGATAGAAGAAAGCATAATAATTCCTGAAGAAATTCAAGGAAGTGTTTCATATTCTAGAGCGAGTTTATGGTGACATAAAGACAAATAATTATATATCATGTGCCCTTGAAATGTCCAATAACTAAAAATGAAAGATTGGAATGGTATTATCAACTATCCAACATTATACGTAAACTTAAAATGTATCAATAAATGATAAACCATAGATATTAAAGGAACCCAAATATAATGAACCATATAAATGAAAACATAACATGAAAAATTATATGCAGAACAATCTAAAGCTAGTTCAATATAATTAAAGTTTCATATTAAAAAATTATATGAGAAACAATATTAACATTGCACATTCTACAAAAGGACAAAATTCAAAGAGTAAATTGTATCCCATATAGTTTCAGTATAATAAATTCATCATAAGGCCCAAAAGGAATTTTTGGGATAATAGACTCTTAAAGATTGAAAACATTAATACATAAATAATAGCAATTAACCATGTATTGATAAAACAAACTAAAACTAATTTAAATCAATGCATAATCAATTACTCAAAGAATATGAATATATTATAATGAAAACAAAATCATTTTACTCACAGGACAAAATCCATTAAGAAACTTGGAATTCCATATTCTTCTTCGAAAATACTAGTCCATTCTCCCAAAGATTCCAACCATCCGTTACTCCATTTGAAAAGAAAAAGGTTTAAAAAAGAAATAATATACAAAAAAGAAAGGATAAAAACCCTCCTTGCAATTCTCTAAACTTTCTCATATATTTACACAATGAATGAACAGTCTGGGCGTCACTAATAATTTTCGCCACCTGAACTTTTCCTTGTAATGAGACAAAACTATCTCTTAAATCGTGCATTTGTTTGGGAAACAAATCATGAGTAAGCTAAATGGGTCCATTTTGCAGATGAGTTTTCAACCGTTTCTTCATATTCCTTACGGTATGACTGAAAAAAGTCTCGTAAAATCGTCTATTTGTTCTTGAACGCATTTCCAAATCTTATCTATTGTGTCTCATAAATTATTTGCAGCAATCCAATATTATTTTTGGATCAATTATCTTGAACTTATTTAGATAATAAAATCAAGCCATGATCAGATCCGTACTAAATAACTGATAATAGAAACCTGTGAAACAAAAAGAAACCAAATTAATAACCTAAAAATTGTGAATAAAACAAAATATAGAACAATAAAATTAAAATGAATTTAAACTAACTATAAGTTCTAAACAAACATTTTTTATATTTTCCTTTCAAATATGATCTTAAAATTGTATAAGCTTCAAGTTGATGGAGAGGAGAAAAATATTAATTTTGGGTTTTCACAAAATCAAACAAATGATAGATAATTCTTTCTTTTATTTTTTTATTTTTATTTTGAAATGAGATGCAAACTGACAAAATAATTTAGTTAATTAAACCTACCAAATGATTTTGTGAAAAATATTGCTAATGAGAAAAAGACGAAAACATAATCATAATTTAAACGAAAATAAACAATTGATAAAAATTAATGTTTTCGTTTAAATTAAGATTTCTATGTTCATCTCTCCCTCATTCAAAATTGTTCAAATGTGAACAAATGTCATTGAAACGATGTGTCACAATAAATGTTCTTCATGTAAAATCATTGTTATTAATCCAAGTCTTCAACCAAGCCATTCTCATAGAAGATAAATTCAATAAGGAAGAGGTAATAACAAACTCCCAAATCATGAAGCCCATCTGTCAACATCAAAACTCTGTAGAAAGAAAAAAAGAGTGGCATTTGAATTTCATGAAACTCAAACCAAACAAAAGAAAAGAATATAAAGTCAAACCAACCTCAAAACAAATCAAACCAATACCAATCCAATCAAGCCAAAGGGAAAAAAATGAAGAATCCAAGTAAAATTTTGAGGGACCTGAGATTTTGATTAAAAATAAAGAAGGGGGTTGTTGGGGCCCAACAAAACCCTAGCTCACAAAACATACCTCAAACAAGATGTTCCATATCTCTCATAAATAAACTCCAACCATGTCGTTGTCATGGTTCTATTTCCGCGATTCTGCTGCCACTGTTCTATAGACGCGATTTTTCTATCGCGATTTTGTTGCCGCAATTTTTTTACCGCGAATTTTCTACCGTGATTTTTATGCCTCACTTTTCCTGATGCGGTTCTGTTGCCACGATTATGCTTCCGCAGTTCTGTTGCCGCAATTTTTCTGCCGTACTTTTTCTGTCGTGATTTTTCTGCTGCAAATTTGACCTATCAATAATACCTGCCAAATAAAATTTCACAAATGATATTCAATGAAGTTCAATAGAGGAAAATGAGAGAGACTTGTCCTTTCCTTTGTACTCTTCATGTCTTCCTCTAGAATTTTCCTTGCAACAACTTTACCCTTTCTCCATGTTCTAGGGTTAACCCATTAACCCACTTTTGTCCACTTAACCACTTTCTCCACTTTGACTATTCAACCTTTGTCCATTTAACTTAACCACTTTACCACAAATATAAGTTCTCCACTTTTAGTTGCAACTAACTTAATTGTTTAATTAATTTCTTTTGCAACCACTTTGACTTACCCATAAATAGCAAACTCACCACTTCTTGTTGCAACCACTTTATTATTTAAATAATTTCTCTTTGCAACCACTTTGACTACTTTATTATTTAAATAATTTCTCTTTTCTCACAACTTCTTGTTGCAACTAACTTTTCTATAATTAGTCAATTCATAACTTATTTTCCCTTAACTAAATTCTTCTTGAAACCACTTTATATTTAATTTATTTCTTGGTCAACCACTTTGACTATTCAATATTCTCATCACAACTACTTTACCATAATTACCAAACTCACAATTTCTTATTGAAACTAATTTATTTTTAATTATTTTCTTAATGCTACAACTATATGCATGATTAACTCCTAGTTTCACTCACTTTGACTAGTCAACTTCTTCTAGGAGTTTCTAGAATAATTTGAATTATTTGACCTTCTAGGGAATTCTAGATAACTCATGAGGGTTCTCCAACAACACAAGGCTATAACTCTTTAACCGTGAGGAGTTATGTGATGTTACACATATAATTGGAAATGGCATGACATGTACTATCCATATAGAATATTATTACCTGCATATACACTGATATTCATTACATTATTCCTCAAACAAGCGTGGGTTCCCTACTCATACATCTAGAACTATAGGAATGTGTTACCAGACATACTCAAAGGTTGAAATCAATATCTAAGGGTTGCAATCAATCTACAACATCACTCTCCAATGGTTGACATTAATGACAACCAACTATCCAATTGTTCATCAATATAGACCGATTGTCTGACAATCTCCCCCTTTGGCATTGATGGCAACACTTAGTCATGACAACAATCATGCTCATACTCCTCATCAATGTTTCTATCTTTCCCCCTTTGACATCAATGGAAAAGGGTATCTGTCCTTGGGGTTTCTCCCCCTTATTGAACTCTCCTTGGGGATGCTCCCCCTATCTTCATATCTCTGATTAGTTTCTCTCTCCCATTGACAAGGATTAACTCCCCCTGTCGATCTGATATGGTACCTACTCTAACCAATCATGGTTAAGAAAATAATTCCCCCTGTGGGTATGACTCCCCCTATATTCTCTTCAAGATGTCGTGTAATCACTATGAACAATATGTTATCACTTCAATCTTGTTCTGTTGTGGATGTTTTTGCTCTATCAAAACACTAATCAACTACTCAACAATACCATGATCTGTTATTCCTATGAATATCCTTGGACCTCTCCATGCATCAACATGTACCTCAACCTATTGGAGTTATTGTCCATTGGTGCTTCCTTGAGTAATCAACTATCGTATATGAAAAACATTCAAGAATAAGAATTCAAATATCCCTGTGTCATTATCATCCATTATGATAATGTTCCTTTATCTCTGGACCACTCTCTGAACCAATCTCTGAATCAATCTTTGAATCAATCTCTGAACCAATTTCTGAACCAATTTATAAATCCATCTCTATCCATACTGTCAAATACTTTTCTACTCAATTGTTCACAATGTTGACCCATCTGTCTCAGTTATTACATAGACTCCCTCTCTCTAATATTCATATTACATGGGAGTCTCCAAGATGAATGGTCCAGAACAATACCTACTCCGATGTAGTGTAATGTTCCTCTTTGTCTGTGAATACATCATCCTTCTGAACTTTGACTTCTTTCTATCTTCCTATGGATTGATTTTGCACTATAATTCCTGAAAGTACAATCTCTTTGGCCCGTTCTTTATTCACCTACTCTTCTTTTCTTTCTCGTGCTACTGCAAATCCTGTGATCTCTGGGACCTATTATTTTTTTACCTACTCTTTATTATGATCCTTCTATGTTGCATATTCTGAAAATATGGTTCTTGAAACATGTTATCCTTTTCTTTCTTTCCTTTTATTTCTCATACTATGGCAAGTCTTGTAATTTTTTAAATCTGTTCTTTATTCACTTGCTCTTCTTGTTCTTTTCTTTTCTAAATTTTTTGTATATCTAATATCTATTTCTTTCTTCATGGATATCACTGTCATGCTTCTACTATTCCGATCTATATGACCATAGTTGTGCCATTTGTAACATTAAATGTTATGTGAGGCCACATAAGAATTTTTTTTCCTGAATATTTCTTTCATAAGCCCCGCCATTTGCAACCTTATCTCCAAATTTAGTAAAATAAAAACAATGACCATAAAACAAATTTACATACCTGGGAGTGGATGCTCTTCTCTATCTTGTAGTCCTTATGGAACCATGCTTTGGTTGATCATGATATTCTCTCCTATTGACTCCTTCATTATGAGTGAAGCTTCTTGGTTGTCTAAATGTGGAAGGTCTTCTTTGATGTCCATCTCTTATGTAGCATTCTTCCTTCTTTATAGATCCTTTGATGACTTCTGCATAACTCTTAGGATTCTCTTCACTTCCCCTTCTGATGACCTGTGAAAATTCTATTCAACTATATTTATTGATGATGTGGATGCTTCTTCAATGTTTTTCTAAGACTGACAACTTTTACTCTTCACATAACAACTTCTTATTCAAGCTTCTCATGGTCCTCTTCTTTCTTATTCATCTGTATCTTCATTACTTCTTCTGTTTTTATTGCTTCTTCAAGTTGGATCTTCAAGGTGATGATTTATTCTTCAAGTTCTCTTTCTCATTGATTGTATACTATTTCATTGAGTTTTTCTATCTCATCGCTTTAAATTTTCAAATACGGGCATTCAAATTCAATATGTCCTCCTCTTTCACAATTAAAGAAGAAAAACATACCTATGTTGATTTTGTACTCTTCTTCTTCTTCTTTTGAATATGTCTGAAATGATGAGAATATTTCCTCTTATTATGTACCTTCATCTTCTTTGGAATTCTTTGACTCTATGATGGGTGAAGAATAGATATTATGTAACTTATCCCAAAATTCTTTAGTTGATGAACATTTACCCACTTTGTCCTTTACTGAATCATATAGTCCTTTCAAAATGAAATCCATTGCAATTTTTTTGTTTTGTTTCAGTTACTTCTTTTTTGCATTATTTTCCCTTTTTGAACTATCATGTCCTGTAACAACTTATTGCCAAATATCATACCCCTCTGTCTGTAAAAATAATTTCATCCTTCTTCTCCATATCTGATACTCTAGACCACTCTGACCATCAAACATTGGTACTCCATTCTCAGTGTATTCCATGATCTCCTTCCAATGGTTAAATTGTTTCATAAAGGACACTGCTCTGATACCAATTGTTGGATTACTGAGAGGGGGGATGAATCAATAATGAGCAATTATACCACTTATTAATCATTTAAACCATAATGTATATTCGTTTTACTTATTCAAACATGTTCATTTATTCATCATCAATATATTACTGTATCATAAACATTAACATACATCAGTGCATAATGAACAATAACAAACACATCCACATAATACATAGTACACCAATATTTATGTGGAAACCCAATGTCGGAGAAAACCACAAAATGTTTTTCTTATATGTCAAGAATTACACTCAAGGAAGAAAAAAATTCCAATTCTCCAGCTCCAACTGGAAGGAGGCTCCAACCCCCTAGTTTCTCAGGCTCTAACCCAATGGAAGCTCCAACTCCCTAATTATATGGCTCCAACCAGAAGGAGGCTACAACCCCCTGGGTTCTCCGGCTACAACCAAAAGGTGGATACAACCACCTAGTTCTTAGGCTCCAACCTGAAGGAAGCTCCAACTCCCTGATTCTTTAGAACCAACCAGAACGAGGCTACAACCCCCTTTCCTTGCCCCATCCAACCACATTGAAATATAAGTGTCAAATGATGAAACTGCTACCACACTATCCCTGTGAGATATACCACTGTAAACCTGTACCAATTTGTGCTAAAAACCTGTAACCAATCTGTATCAATAACATGTAGTTAACTTGTACCAAGAACCTATAATCAACCTGTACCAATAACATGTACCAACATATACCAACAACCTGTACCAATAATATCCTCAATACATCAGATCTGATAACATAGATATCATACCCAATATCACAAGAATATCACTCAAACCATGTGCATCTATGTCTCTCTAGTCATGTGCATACAATCATAATCACGTGTAATAAACCCTCACATGGACTAGAAATCAAACCATTATTGATATGCATCCAACAACTTCAACAACACATCACAACCAAAATACCAAAATCCATATGTCAAATACCTTGTATCCCTTAACAAATCTAATATATGCAACAATATTGAATAGCCAATACCATCTCAAGAGATAAACCCTATCTCACAAAGCATAGCTCAAACAATATGTGCCGTATCTCTCATAAAGAGACTCCAACCATGTTTTTGTCACGGTTCTATTGTCGTGATTCTTCTACCACGGTTCTACTGCAGTGATTGTGTTGCCATGATTTTTCTACATGGATTTTGATACCGCAATTTTTCTACCGCACTTTTTCTGCCGCACTTTTTATACTGCACTTTTTCTGTCGCACTTTTTCTACTGCACTTTTTCTACAGTGGTTCTGCTACTGCAATTTTTCTGTAGTGATTTTTCTACCATGATTTTTCTATCGCAAATTTGATCTATCAATAATACCTGCCAAATAACCTTTCACAAATTACATTAAATGAAGTTCAATAGAGACTGTTGGAATTACTAATACAACTGAGAGGGGGGGGGGTGAATCAGTTGTCTTTGAGCTTAAACAATTTTAAATCTATTAAAATATTCTTAATCTTTCTTCAAGTGATCATCAACATTATACAACATATGGATAGTTTATGTACATCATCTTTAATTGAGCACCAACTCAATGTGAGGCTGCTACCTCTATTTTACAAGCTGCAACTTGTTTGAGAGCACCAACTCTCTGGTTTCTCTAGCACCCACTAGA
>JZKD02S2347200.1:60731-124137 GCA_000966675.3 Picea glauca
TGATGCTCCAAAGACTGACACCTATCATGTGGATCCAAATAAGAAGATCCATCCACATAGTGGAAAAGGGTCATAGCAGAATCTGGAAGGAATAATACCACTGTAGAATATGAAGGATGGACATTGGTAATAATCATTGGCTTCTGATTTGTCACATTGATTCTCTCTACAGAAGGTGGATTAGATTCATCAAATAAAATATGAAAGTGGTTGTCATCCCAGAAATGACAACTATCCATATACCAATCATCGCAATCGGCCTTCAAATCATAACAAGCATATATTTCTTGATTATATTCATCCCTAATGTCCACCATAATAAATCTCTCCTACATGCTATCCAATGAATCTTGAATACTATGAAAACTATCATTGAGGTCATTTGTGAGGCCATCTACAAAGTCATCCAATTTGGCATCCAATGTGTCATACAATTGGGATTTGAATGCTTTAGTAATTTGTAGAATTTGTTTGAGGGTTTGAGAGGAAATATCCATTTGAGAACCCTATGAAATATTTGGTCCTGTAGCCATCACGAAAAAACCTAAAAAATAGAACAATAAGTTACAGCAAAAAATCGTAGTTTTTTTTCTGGAAAACCCCTGAAAAACCGTTGAATTTAAAATGCTCATAACTTCACTTCCCGAACTTCGTTTAAGATGATGTTTTTTTTTTTTTAATTGGGTGAAATTGTGAGAGGAACTCATATCTATAATTTGTTTGGGAAAATTCGGCCTCCAGATGCTACAGAAATTAAAAAAAAAAAAAATGCGTCATCGTCCACGGAAAAACACCATGAAAAATTGCAGATTTTAAAACTTCAATATCTTGACTTCCTGGACTCTGTTTCGGACGATTTTTTTTTTTCAAATTGGGTGTTTTTCTGAGAGAAACTTAGATCTACAACCTGTTTCTATAAATTTTGCATAGAAATATACCAAAAATTTTTGGAATGTCCTAGCCCTTTTTTTTCTTCTCCGAAAAACAAATCTGCAAAAATAAAAAATATTTGTCCACAATGTCTGCCAAGGAAAGTGCTCTGATACCAATTGTTAAGAACCTAGATAGATCTACAAATATAATAACCACAAATATTGAATACAAAATAGATCCATGGAGCAACATAGAAGAAACCACACTTTATTATTACCAAACTCTTGAGGTAGGGAAACACCATACAATGGATCCTATTATGGAAGGTATCCTCTCCTATTCACTTGCCTCTTCGAGGAGGAAACCTCCTAATGAGATTCAACTCACAATACAATAATTCTCGTCATGTCCCCTTACACTGTTAGAACACCTTTATATAGTTCTACCATCACCTAAGAACATTCTAGAGGAGGAAGTTTCTAGAAGTAGAACCTTTTAAGAAGTCCTCTTACATTTATTATATCTAACTACCCATTTATTATATCTAACTACCATAGTGGGCCTTATTTAATAATATAGTGAACCTAGTCCACCTTATATTGAATGGCCTCCACTATTATCACTATGGGCCCTTTGGGCCCCCACTACTACTTCTCTAGTTACCTAACAATAGCATACTTGATATTAGAGTTGATTGTTGCAATCATTTTCGTCTGTTGTGGTTTACCCTTAGCCATAGAGAGATTTTCCCCGTAACAGAATTGGCGACCATAATGGGGATATAATCTTCTTTTTTGGGGTTTGGAGTGTTTTTCTCCTTAGATTACTCTCATTCATATTGAGTTTCTTTCCATATGGTGGCTTGACAACCTCTATTCACTCTGAGTCTAAGTTTCTTAGCCTTATCCTTAGCTTGGTTTTGTTTTGACTCTTGTACGCAGGTTTTTGCTTGACATACGCGTGGTGTGCTTCAGCAAGCTACGTACATATGCATTGTTCCCTTGAATAGTATCGTACAACAACCTTTATTGCTTGATTTCTTGGTTTGGTGGTTGTTGGGTAGGTTTTGATGATTGTTGAGTCTCCTTGGGTCTCTGTGGTGACTGTTAAGTGTTTTTGGTATGACAGGAAACTTGTCTTTGGTTGAATTTTTGGGTGGTGCCTTTCTCATCATATTTTCATTTTGATTGTCCTTGCAACTTGGGCTAGGTATTTTTCTACTTGATATCCTACTTGGTTTGTCTTTGCCTATACACAGTAGAGTCATTATATCAAGTTGTTGTTTAGTCCTTGCATTTTCATTTTTCTTATATTCAAAATACAAAAATATTAGGCATCTTACATTGATTGGAATTTTTATCTCTTGAGTCTTTTGTCATTTATCTTAGTGCATGTAAAGAAAGATTGCATTTTTATTTTAGAATTGCATAATTGAATTGAAAATTGCATTTGTTTTAAAGAAGCATATCATTGATTGAAAATTGAGGTTAGGACTTTGCATTGTGTTCATATTCATTTATTTTACTTGCTGGGTCATAACATCACTAGTTTCAGGACCGTACCTTTTGAGTAAGCAAGGCCATTAAAATTAACGATATAACTTAAAATTGATTAGTAACGATTTTATCTTCTAGGGTGCACCAACTAGCTTAGGATTTAGAGCCTTGGAATAGGATTTTCTGAGTAAACTTCTCCAAGGCTATTGAATCAACATATGTGTCTGGCTAAGGTAGCGGAGAAATCCATTGTATAATCGGTAATATCAGGAGGCTCCGCTCACATCGGAGTTAAACACAAGGTCGTGTGAAGTCGGTTGAATGGATATCCCCCCGATACCTTCCTAGATTCAGAGATATTTATGGGGATCTATTTGTATCTGGGGATCTTTCTAGTGCCCTTACCTCTGTGAGAGGCAGTGCTTTCAAGGTTTCAAGATTTTCTACCCTGCCCATATGGTGGACCTGACTTATGACTGTTCATATGTACATTGGTTATACCGTGGCTGATTAGTTGCTTGACTTAGGTGCCACATAGGTTACTTGCAGGGGTTATTTTGTAGGTACCCTAGGTCAGATAAGGGTTTAACAACACACAACCTTTATGGAGGATTACCTCTCCGGGGGGATCTAACCAACTGGTTGTTAAGCCCACGAGGGCCCTTATAATTGATTTTGTTACCTCCAATATTTAGCAGCGGAGTCTCAGGCCCCTCTTGGGCAAGGCACGCCTACTTTAGAGAGGGAAGCCCCTTTAAATCACTTTATCATGTTTGTGTGCATATTGGTCATTTGATTATTTTTGGTGTACTCTTTGATTACTAGTTGGCCTTAGGATTTGTTTTCTGTGTCTCTAGTATTGAGTCATCATGGAGCCAGACCAGCTTCCCCGCAGGTCTCTCCGCTTTTTACAGTTACCACCACACTTCGATTATTTTCCTTCTAAAAGGTGTAGAGTTATTAAACATGGTACACACACCTCCACTTATCAGACTTGTGATTCCACAAGGATGAGTATTGAACCAAGTTATCAAAATATTGGGATCCCTTCAACTCCCACACCTATTATAGTTAATGGTACCCCTTCGACTCCTGCAACCGCAATGGTTGTAGTGCTAAAGGCACCTATCATCATTATTTCCCATCCTATAGTGAATACTCAACCTATCGCCACGAACCCATTTGGGTCTCTTGGTCATTCACCGGGATACAACGTTCAGTCCATCCCTATGGCATCTAGTCCTTTTTCCTATGGTATGTCGAATTTTACTTCCTAGTTCCCAAAATCCATCCCAGTCACTGGCCCTAATTCTAGCATTGGACTCAAGGGCACAAATCCTCCTTATACCCCATTCTTGTTTAGTGGCACTCATGTCCCTCAAATGACTCCTACCATGGAAGACTTTCCTACTCTTAATCTTGGGTCTAACCCTGTTGCTTCTGGATGGAATAACCAACCTAGAGGACAAGATTCTTCTCAAGTTCCATATTTTACACCCACCTCCTCAGTGTTGATTCTGACCAACATGTTTAGCATGACAAATCCAACTTTATCCTCCGGATTCACACCTGGAGTAGGTCAGTTTCACACCTTGGGCAACCCCCAACCTTTAGCCACTCAGGCTGGGGGAAGATTTTATAACCCTCATCAGAACATTCCCACTGGAATGATTCCCAACCAACCCCTTATGAATCAACCCAGAGGAGGGCCTTACAATCCCGAACAGGGCCATGGTGCTTACCAGAACCCTAGATGGGCTGCAATTCCTTAGCCACAATCTTTCCAGGGAACTTGGGCCCAGATGTCGCAACCCTGTCTCCATTTTATGGCCACGCTCAATCTTCCAGACTTGTCTAAGTTGATGAATGACCCTGTGTGTCATGATCCTACATGGCCCCCCATCCCCACCAAAATTCCTTCGGATATTCTGAAATTCAAAGGCAAGAATGGCAAGGATATTGGTGATCACGTTACCACCTTTCACCTATGGTTCTCTTCGAATTCCCTTAATGATGATTCCATTCGGTTAAGATTGTTTAAACACACCCTCACTAGGGTTTCCTCAAAATGGTATATTGAGCTATCTAGGGGGGAATATAGGATCTTTAGTCAGATGGTTTTAGTCTTCCTTAACCACTTCCAATTGTTGGTTCATTACGATGTTGGCCTAGAACTTTTGTTGACCTTGCACCAGGACAAATCCACTAATATCTTGGATCACATCTAGGAGTGGCGTAGACGGAAGAGGTTGATCAAGACCTGCATACCCCCAAAATTCCTGTTAGAGTGGTTCCTTAAGTCTCTACAGCCTCCTATTTCAAAGGATGTTCCTACATCTGGGGTTACATCTGAGGAAGAAGTGAGTTTCAAATCCCAGCAGTTAGATCTTATATATGCTCAGTCTGGGATGTTATATGAGATTCTTCCTCATGCACCGAGGTCAAACTATGACCCTAGACAAAAGATCGGACCTCTTGCCGATGGCATTGTAGGCTCCACCAATGTAAGATCCGCAGACCCGGTGACAAGCCACTTGAAAGAGTTGTTTCTAAACCATTATGTTGGAGGTCCAACCACATCTTTGTCTTCCAATCCCACTCATTCCGCATATGTAAATTTTGTGCAATCGTCGACCGACCCAAATGGTAACCAGCAACCAGGTGGGAATAAGAAAAAAGGACGTAATAATAATCGTAAGGGTGGGAAGAATAATAAACCCAAGGACAATGGTAATAATGAGGGGATGAATAATAATGATGGTGAGTGCAAGAAAGAAATGCGTAAGGTGAAATTTCCCTGTAAGTTGTGTACAAACGATCACCTTACTCATGTATGCCCCAAACTTGTCGAAGTTGCGAGGCTATTATCTCTACTGCCCGCCGTGTTGACGAATCCTTTTCCACATAACCATCACATGGCCTCGAGCTCCTCAAATGTAGGAAATGTGGCGAGTGGGAGTTAAAACCCACTGGCACAAGATGATGATCATGTATTCATCAATATGGTCAAATATCAAGTTAACGTAGCCACTCGATCTCGCGATTACATTTCCACGCAGACTGGAACTAGTCTAGAGTCTCCTCCTCCTCCGGAGACACCCTTTTCAGATCGAAAAACCAAAGCCACTGCCTCATTCCTTCAGCCCTCACAATATTCTTCCTGCCTTTCCGGTCCAATTAGGTGGGAAGACGATAGAGGTGGACTTCGAGGTGGTTGATGCGCCCCTCGATTATAACTTTTTACTAGGATGCAATTGGACTTATGCTATGACTGTCTTCATATCATCTGTCTTCCATATTATTTTTTTTCCTCGTGATGGGAGGATCGTGAAGATCGACTAATGGTCCTTTGCGTATGCTATCCCCAATGCATTTGTTGGACAATCGATCCTCGTGGTCAAAAATTCTCAGTCGGTAACTGAGAATATCGGCGTCAGAATGTATTCATCCCTTTTGGGTACCTTAGACTTCATGGCACCGGTTCACCATATTTATGCCATGTCCAGTAGGCCCATTTTGTCAAAGAGGTTTGTTCCTTACTGCACTTCATATTTTAACGATCCTTGGACCCTACCTTCCTTCACTGCATCTTGTGAAGGTCATTCACATGCTGGAATGACCATGCCACTATTGCTAGCAGAGATAGCATATCAAGTTGTTCTTGACTCTTCCTTCGATCTCGATCCTATTACCTCGTAGACAGATGAGGAGGATCATGTTCTCAAGCCCGTATGGGACACTTCTTCATCTTGTTCACATGACTGCCTCAATGAGACTTTTCCCTCTAATGAAGCTGTCATCAAACCCATGAATGGTTATGACAAGCCTTGGGATGATATGCATCATCCTTCTTATTTTCTCCTAGAGCTTGCTAGAATCAAATAAGATGACTTTCGATCTACTCTGAGTGAGATAGTCGGTCACGTCATAGTTCCACTTGATACACATGAAATTTATGGCGAAGTAAATATGGCGAGTATCTCACCTACCATCACAATTGATATATCTCGTACCCCTGGAAATATAGAAAATGTACACATTGGTGCAGATTGTTCACCAAAAGAAATCATGATCTACACCGATCTCTTCAAGGAATTTTGAGATGTATCTGCTTGGTCATATGAAGAGATGCCAGGATTCAACCCTCGGATTGTCAAACATGAGATTAAAACTTATCTGGATGCTAAGCCTATTCGAAAATTTCTTAGAACTGTTAATCCCCAGAAGGCCCCTACTATTAAGGCAGAGGTAGAGAAACTGCTTAATGTTCGCTTTATCTACCTGGTTCCCTTGACTGAATGGGTATCCAATCTCATTCCTATTAATAAGAAGAAAGGAACCATCCATGTATGCATGGATTTTCGTGACTTGAACAAATCATGTCCTAAAGACAACTTCTCGACACCATTCATCGATCAAATCCTCGACGAGTGTGCGGGAAGCAAAGTTTTTTCATTCATGGATGGATTTTCAGGGTATAACCAAATTCAAATTAAACCCGAGGATCAACATAAGACGACATTTATTTTTCCTTGGGGTACTTTTTCATATCAGAATATGCCTTTCGGCCTTAAAAACGCAGGAGAAACCTTCCAACTTGCTATGAACTTTCATGCCACGATCTTAAGCATATAGTCGAAGCCTATCTTGATGATCTTGTTGCTCACTCCTGTAAGAGAGTGGATCACTCTAAACACCTTCGGCTAGTTTTTGAAAGATTTCATCATTATTGGATCTGATTGAACCCTCATAAATGCATCTTTTGCGTTAGGTCAGGACGTCTTCTAAGATTTTTAGTCTCTAAGACTGGTATCATGGTAGATCCTTTGAAGGTTGAGGCAATACTTTGATTTCCTCCCATGTGCATTATTCGACAAATTCAAGGTTTACAAGGGATAACTAACTTTCTACATCGGTTTATAGTGAACTATGACAATATTACTAAGGGTTTCATGTGTCTTTTGAAGAAGGATACCCATTTTATCTGGGATAAGCAAACCCAGGAATCCTTTGATGCTTTGAAAAAATCATTGGTATCGATGCCTCTGTTGAAGTCTCTCGAATACAATAGATATTAATTTCTTTATGTCGCTACGTCTAAAGAGACAATTGGTATGGTATTAGTTCAGGAGGATGATGAGCTCCACGATCACATCATCTACTATCTTATTTGTTCATGAGCTTAAATATTCTCACGTTGAAAATCTTGCTTTGGTTGGCGTTCATGTAGTTCAACGATTACACCATTATATATTGCTTTGCAAGACTATTGTGGTTGTTGATGTCAATCCATTTGAATATTTCCTTACTAGGCGTATCACAGGGGGAAAGTACAATAAATGGATGGTCATTTTACAAGAATTCGATCTCGATTTCACTTCTGCAAAATCCAAGAAATCACTAGTATTTGCAGAATTAACATCTGACTTCCCACAATTAGACAAAGATGTTATTCACATTGATTATTTTGTGAATGAACACATTTTCCTTTTCTCATCATCCGACCCCTGGTATGGAGACATTGTTCTCTATATTCATTCTTTGAATTTCCCTCAGCACCTTTCGTGAGATGACTGACGACGTATAAAATACCAAGCTAAGAATTACCTTATCATCGGTGACACTCTATATCATCGAAGAATAGAAAATATCTTGCATCAGTGTTTAACTCACAAAGAAGTCAAGTCAGTTCTAAATGATTTCCACAGTGGGGCTTGTGGTGGCCATCTATACAGGCTTGTGACAACCCATAAAATTTTGCAAGCCGGTTATTTTTTGTCGTCTATCTTTAAATATTGTGTTGAATTAGTTAATAAGTGTCGCCCCTGCTAGGTGTTCATTCTTGCATCTAGTCCCTCTCCATCTGATCATTATTGTTGGTCTCTGTTATGAGGAAAATCTCTCTATGGCTAGGGTAAACCACAACAGACGGAAATGACTGCAGAAATCAACTCTATCCAAAAAACATGCTATATAAACCAATATGAAAGTGAGATAAGAAAGAGGCCTACCTCATTCAGATGTTCAATGAAGTCCACCATTGAGCACTTAGACCCAAAGCTATATACCTGCAAATAGTTCTCAACAACCAAGCAAAGCAAGCATATGGTGATAATATAAAAGGTTATCACATTAGATAGAATAATCCATTAATATACATAACAAATATGCCCATGGATAATAACTCAAATATTTGCAAGATATCAATTGGATGGGAAAGGAGTATTTCTATTAATAAATGATCAACAGAAGTGAAAATGTTACAGAATTTTGTGTCGACACGATTCAGAACCAAGAAACTAAGTTCCTTCTAGTTGGGCCTCCACCACTTCAATCCTCCACCAAAGGCAAGATCATAATAGAGAATAAATGAGGTTCTCAATCAATAAGGGAAGAGCTTGGGGGCTAAACACTGTGTTTAGACTTAAAGGACAAAGGGATGCAGATTCAATATGAAGTAAATAATTTCTCTAGAGTAACTTTGCTCTCAAAGTTGAATTCTTTCTCCTCTTTTCCATAGCTCAGAATTGGCCCATTTATAGCCTTCAAAAGGAATTGAAGGGCCAATTTAGAAGTCTCCAGTATATGGAAGGCCAAGGATCATAGATCTCTTGTCGTGACATGGAAACCTGACATTAATTTTCATTTTTTGGCACAAATCCTGATGTATGCGGGCTATAGTGGTGTAGCCTGCGTATACGCATGTTGTATAGTATGCAAGATGCATACATTTGGAAAAATATGTATTTTATCTCTAGATTTTACAAACAGGGATGACAGGTCTGCATAGGGAAATGGAAAAAGGCCTTATGTGCAAGATTCAATAGGGTGAGGAAAATCTTGCTATAATAGATGTCCCTTAATGTGTGAGGTCATAGGAACATATGCGATGGCAGAAATACATTATAAACAACCCAGAAGTGGAGTGATGGGAAACCAGCTGGACAAACTAGTTTCTCATTACATTCTGCACTGACTTTGCATACATGGTTGCCAATAGAATTACACTACAGATCCATGTGAAAATATACCAAACAACTATTTGTGGCCATGAATAAGAAAATACAAATGCGGTTACATGCCAAAAGAAGTCATGAACAAGGCCCAGTAAAACCAGTCTCAATCTAAAGATATATGTATACAATGGAGTATAATCTAATCTTCCATGATCACTGAGGTCATATAGGTACTAGTGCAATGAAAAAGAAGCAACAACTCAAGAAATTTGTGGCCACATAGTGATGTCTTCAAGTCTTCTACACAATCTGCTAAGGGTGCAAGTCTACATCATGTGAATAAAGGAGTTGAGGTTGAACACAATGAGACATTGTTTGATTATCGATCATTGAGGTATATCGTTAACAAACACGAGACATCCTACCAATAATGAAAGTAGGTATCAAGTCACCGAGTACATTCTTACAAGTGTGAATAGAGGAATCGATGTCAAAAAACTGAAGAATCCATCGATCAGGAGACATTGATGTATTCCCAACTGTTGATGGTGAGAGAACCTAAGAATAATGACTGCAAGCCTCAAGGTACTCATAAGACTCTAGGTTCCATTTCCATAATAGATTATTTGAAGTCGATGGAAGGAGACCCGCTGAAAGGAGAGCATTAAGGCATCTCTCATCAGTCAGCACGAGGTACAAAGTAGGAGCTTCACGATTTGGAGGAAATCGGACGAAGAACATGTTCATGAGCCAATGACCATGTGCATCTTTCGCATGTTCCAAGTGCAAGAGGTACACGAAAAATACCCTATGAATAGCATCCAATGATGAAAACCTTTGACAAAGGAGAGGAAACTACCAATAAGGCTAATGGCATCCAAGACACTGCACGAATCCCAATGTGTGAATAGATGTATTGTCATCGAACACAAGGGAAACCACCCAGTCAACGACCAATGATGAAATGTCGACTGCTGGGTTCAAGGTTACCTACCAATGATGAAAGTAGGACCAGGGTGTATGATAGAACTACAATATCATGTGATCCTGAGATAAATTGAGGGTATGGCCAACATGCAAAGTCAAGAGTTCTGAGGAGTGGATGACACAAGTTGATAGACTTCCTTTGAACAAGAGCATGAGACATATGGAAGACTCTGGAAGCATAGACTCAACAACGAAACCATGAGATGCAGGAGGAATCAATGAAATTTTCTATAGGGACTGGAAGAGTAACCAATCGGTAGAGAAGACTGTGTAACGAGATCAGCTTCCTAAGGCCATGCTAATCCAAAAATTATGATGACAAATGGACTTAATAACTTTGTGCTATGTTCAAAGGCAACACGACTACTGCCAATATAAGATAATACTCCCTTCTCGCCCGTCTTTTTTTTTTTTTCATAGACAAATGAATGTTATGATACAGAGGAGGAAACAAGTGTCGCAAGTAAGCAAAACTTGTTCCAGCAGTGGAACATACCTATGCTCAATGCAAGGAGATGCATGCAGGAGATGGACACTCAGGGTAATGTTCCCTCCTGGGTATAGGGTGTCGAATTTCGAAGGATATAAACGAGGCTCTGCTTGGATGAGGATGAAAAAATGTTGAGGCAAATGGTTTATAACGCAAAGTGAGAACCGGCTATAGGCTCAATACTGCAAGAAAGGGCATGAGATGCAATCACAACTTAACGCCAAAAAATGTCATTTTTCATGACATTTAGTCTACTTGGTGTGAAAAAGGGATAAACTTGTGCCAAATAGATGTCCTTTCAAGTCCAATTTACGAGTGTGAAAGAGACAAGTTCACTCTGGAATATTTTCACTATTTGAAAACGAGTCATAAAAGAGATTAGCTAAGACTCGTGACCTTTCAAGTCCAATTTAATGAGTGTGAAAGAGACAAGTTCACTTGGCCATATTTTTTTTTTTATACGAGTCGAAAAAGAGATTAAATTAGACTCGCTAAGAGATTGCTAGGAGGAAAGTCATTGGGGAGGCCAAGGCTCCTGTGTTGAGCTTCTGTGCAATGTTAGTATCTTACGAATATCTGACATAAGCTTGGGAAAACCCAAATCTCTCCAAGTCAAGGAGGATAAAGTGCTAGCGGAGGATATCGACTTTGTGATATATCAGATAATGTCTCTTACAGGAAAATACATAGGAGGGGGAATTGGATACCCCACAAGACCATCCTAATTGAAGGGGATCTCATCAATACTCAGGGGGAGAGAACTCGGGGAGAGTAAAACTCTCTCATGTTCATAAGGATTGTTATCAGAAATGTTGAAAACATGGTTGAAGGACGCATCACCCTCCAAATGGAGAGTTGGATGGACCATAGATTGCACTGGTACGACCACTTCTTCAACTCTAGGTTGAAGAGGATGAAAGATAACAGGGATAGGGGACACATCACCCATGACAATAGGGGTATGGTCAAGAGAGGATTGTAGCAGCATGACTATCATGTCAATCAAAGGAGAAATCAGGTGTGGGGAAACCACATACGCCTCAGAATCTGAAGGGCCCTTAGGTGAGCCCCATGCTTCTGTTATCTCGGTCGTAGCTGGGCATAAACAAGTAAGGTGATCTCCTTCACAAGTCTTGTAAAGGAATTTAGGATTATGTCTGAGGTGTATAGGCTTCTTGATGCCCCCGGTGTCGTTCACAATGGCTCGTAACATGCTCTCAACATGACTGGCATAGGTGAGAGAGTCATCTCCCACATGATGTACATAGGTTGGATATGTGACATTGATATGACTCGAAGCGACTAGAGTGATGTCCCCAGCATGACTAGCAGTGGCTAGGTGTGGGTCGTCAACATGACTTGCAGAGGTCATTGACCCATCTCCAACATGACTAGCAAAGGTTGGTGATGGAGCTCCAGTATAACTGGAAATGACTGGACTAGCAGTGGGTTGTAGCATATGATATGAACGCCCAGGGAAAGATTGGATTTGAAACATTGTAGACCAGGAAGGGTCCTGGTTTACCCCCTGTCCCTACCCAGAAAGGTAGTATCCTCCGCCTAACTAATCCAAAGAGGTTTGTACAGACATCATCACTGAAGTTTGTGAAGAGACAGAAGTATGATAAGGATTTTTCAAGTGAGGATATAATTTTTCCCATTGTGAAGGCGTTCCGTGAAGAGGGTAACCCAAACCGTAAAATTGATTCTCCCTATATGAAATACCCGAGGATACATGAGGGACCAAAATGGCAAACGAAGGATACACGGATGGGGTGTAATGGGTAGAATAAGCATCCATTTGAGTATTGGCTCCTGAAATAGCGTAGCTAGTACTGGACCCATAAGAGGGCAGGTTCCATCCTCCCATCGTGAAAGTTGGTTGAGGGACATGACTCATATCAAATGAAGATGTAGGTAACAGGGCCATGGTACCCCCAGATCCAATGCTAGTATAAGTGGGCCAGGGAGAGGATGGAAAGGTTGAAGGCATATTAAAAGGAAAATGACTAGAGACCCAAGGCATGGACTGAGCGTCATAGTTATGCATACCATTATTAAAAGAGGAAGGATTCAACCCCATGAAATGAGTGAATGTCATGGGGTGGGTAGAAGTAAATGACAGAGCCAAAGGAACTCCACTATCCATGATAGTGAAAACTCAATATAGACTCCTAAGGCCAACTAGTAATCAAAGAGCACACTAAAGTCAAACAGCTAAAATGCACACAAACAGGGTAAAGTGGTTGAATGTGGCCTCCCTCCCTAAAGGTATGTCTCACCCAAGAGGGGCATGAGACTCTCTGTTAAAGATCGGAGGTATCATAATCAGTTATAAGGGCCCTCATGGGCTTAACAACCAGTCAATCAAATCCCCTCGGAGAGGTAATTCTCCATAAAGGATGTGTGTTTTCTGACCCTTATCTGACCCAGTGTACCTACAGAATGACCCCTACAAGTAGCCTATGTGGCACCTAAGTTAAGAAACTAAGAAACCAATGTATAACCAATGCACAGGCGAGCGGTCGTAAGTCAGGTCCACCATATGGGTGGGGTAGCAAATCCTAAAACCTTTAAATTACCACCTCTCACAGAGGTAAAGGCACTAGAAAGATCCCCAGATATGAATAGATCCCCAGAAATATCTCTGACGCTAAGAAGGTATCGGGGGGATATCCCTTCAACCAACCTCGTGCGACCTCGTGATTAAATCTGGTGTGAGTGGAGCCTCCTGATATTACCAATTATACAATGGATTTCTCCACTTCTTTTCTCAGACACATATGTTGATTTAATTTCCTTGGATAAGTTTACTCACAAAGTCCTATTCCAAGTCACTAAATCCTAAGCTAGTTTGTACACCCTAGAAAATAAAATCGTGACTAACCAATTTTAATTTATAGCATTAATTTTAGTGGTCGTGATTACTCAAAAAGGGATGGTAGTGAAACTCATGATGTTATGACTTCAATTTTCAATGAACGGTATGTTTCTTAATAACAAATGCAATTTTCAATTTCAACTCTGCAATTCTGAAGTAAAAATGCAATCTTTCATTAAATGCACTAAGCTAATGACAAGGACTCAACAGATCAAAATGTCAAGCAATGCAAAATGCCTAATATTTTTGTATTTTCAATATAATAAAAATGAAAATGCATGGACTAAAAAGCAACTTGATATATAAACTCTACTGTGTATAGAAAGAGATAACTCAAGCAGAACACCCAGCCCAATGCACAAGGACAATCAAAATGAAAAGGTGATGAGAAAGAATTCGCCCAAAAATTCAACTCCAAACAGGTTTCCTGTCATCCCACAAACACTCAACAGTCACTATAGAGACCTAAGAAGACTGAGCAAACATCAAATCCCACCCAGCAACCACCAGAACCAACAAACAAGAAAAGAAGATTGATGTACGCGACTGTTCAAGGAAATAGATTTTATGTACACAATTTGCAAAGGGACAACCCATGTATATACGCGACTGTCAAGCCCAAAACCACGTATATGTTTCAAAAAACAAAGCTAGGCAAGGGAGAAGATTGAAAATTCAGACCCAAAGTGAACAGAAGTTGTCAAGAAATGATACGACAAGAAACAAAAAAGAAATGAGAGAAATGTAAGGATAAAAGTACTCCAAACCCTAATAAAGAAGATTCAATCCCCGGTATGGTCGCCAATTCTATTACGAGGAAAATCTCTCTATGGATAGGGTAAACCACAACAGACGAAAATGACTGCAGAAATCAACTCTATCCCAAAAACATGTTATATAAACCAATATGCAAGCGAGATAAGAAAGAGGCCTACTTCATCCAGATGTTCAATGAAGTCCATCGTTGAGAACTTTGACCCAAAGCTATATACCTGCAACTAGTTCTCAACAACCAAGTAAAGAAAGCATATGGTGATAATATAAAAGGTCAGCACATTAGATAGCATAATCCATTAATATACATAACAAATATGCCCATGGATAATAACTCAAATATTTGCAAGATATCATTTGGACAGGAAAGGAGTATTTCTATTAATAAATGATCAGCAGAAGTGAAAATATTACAGACTTCTGTGTCGGCACGGTTCGGAACTGAGAAACTAAGTTCCTTCCATTTGGGCCTCCACCACTTCAATCCTCCACCAAAGGCAAGATCATAATAGAGAATCAATGAGGTTCTCAAGCAATGAGGTGCACAACCCTGTCAAGAAATAGATATCCTCGACTTCAATCTTTAATGGTTTCCCATCAAGGTTTAAGATCTCGCTATCTGGATCCCAGTAATCCACGAGCAACTGTAGCAACCTCACTTGGGCCCTCATCCCCTTGAGTGCCCAAAACTTATACAACCCACATATTTTCAAGGCCATTTGGGCCCCTGGATCTCTTTCCACAGCAGCATCTACCTCCTCATGTTCCCTTTCCCTCCACTCTAGCACCATCCTGCAAGAGAAACATCACTTTTTGAGTTAGAAATCATAAAAAACCTTGTTTATGGACATATACGCGAGCCAGTACTCACAGTCGCATATAGGGTTGAGTATACACAGGCTATATTTTAGAAAATCAGTATAATCACGTGTATACAGGACCCGATGAATGGTATCCCGCGTACACCTAAACCTCTAAATTGCACCTTAAATAACATAAAATTTGAACCCTAAATACAAAATGTAATCCACTAGAAAGGAAGAAGAGGGAAGAGGAATTACCTGGTCCAGGTGGTTGTTGATTCCATCACTCGTAGCTCCCGCAATCACCAGTTGAAAATCGGAGATAATTTGGTCCAAAATCCACTATTTGGGAAAAAAGTAAAATGGTATAGTAAATTTGGATTTTTGTTACTATTTATAGAAAATGTTTACCCACTTTTCATAGTTTCGAATATATTTTTTCCTAATGGACTAATACAGCAGTGGATTGAGTTGGTTTTTGTAGTTTTGTCCAGGGATTCTTGCATTTTTCAATGTTATATCGACCGTTCATAACTTCAGACATGTATTTTCACTCCCATCATATAGGATAGGTATCCATTCCATCGTGCACACTTACATCGTCATATAACTATCACTCATATTCCTTAGGTACGAACCCATTTGTTTAGTGACACGGGACTTTCTATATGCTACTAGAAGTGTCATTATCAAATGGTAGAGACTTATCAAAAATGGGTACCCTAGTTAGATCCTCTACTTTGTTTAGTGCCCATGCAGAGATTATTCCATATGACCAATATTCCCTTATAGCTAATACATGAATTTATGTTGAACCTCATTTCTCACCCATAAACATGTTGACCTATTCCTAGAGGACTAGAAAGCGAGTTTAATATAAGTTGTTTTTCGACTCGTTTTCAAAAAGAGAAAATATTTCTGAGTGAACTTGTCTCTTTCACAGTCATAAATTGGATCTGAAAGGACGTCTATTTGGAACAAGTTTATCCCTTTTTCAAACCAATTAGACTAATAATCATAAGATTATGAAAAGGGACATTTTTTGGTGTTAAGTTGTGATTGCATCTCATGCCCCTGCTTGCAGTATTGAGCCTATTGTTGGTTTTTGCTTTGCGTTATAAAACATTTGCCTCGATAGTTTTTCATCCTCAACCAAGAATAGCCTTGTTAATATCCTTTGCATCTTGACACCCAATACCTAGGAGGGAACATTCCCCAGAGTGTCCACCTCCCTCATGCACCTCCTTGCATTGAGCATAGGTATGTTCCACTATTGGAACTAGTTTTTCTTACTCATGACACTCGTTCTCTCCTCTGTATCATAGCATTTATTTGACTATGAAAAAAAAAATACGGGCAGTAAAGGAGTATTATCTTATATTGGTAGCAGTCGTGTCGCCTTTGAACAGAGCACAAAATTGAGTCCACTTGTCATCATAATTTTGGGTTTAGCATGACCTTAGGAAGTTAAGCTTGTTATAGAGAGCTACTCCCCCAAATGGTTACTCTTCCAGTCCCTATGGAGAGTTTGATTGATGCCTCATGCATCTCATGGTTTCATCATTGAGTCTATGATTCTAGAGTCTTCCATATGTTTCATGATCTTGTTCAAAGGATGTTTATCAACATGTCTCGGCCATTTCTCGGAAATCTTGACTTTGCATGTTGACCATACCCTCAGTTTGTCTCAAAATCGAATTAAGTTGTAAGTCCTATTACGCACTCTGGTCCCACTTTCCTCATTGGTAGGTAACCTTGAACCTAACAGTCGACATTTCATCATTGGTCATTGATTGAGTGGTTTCCCTTGTGTTCGCCTGCAAGACATCTATTCACACATTGGGATTCATGCAGTGTCTTGGATGCCATTAGCCTTATTGGTGGTTTCCTTGCCTTTGTCAGCAATTTTCCTCATTGGCTTCCATTCAGAGGGTCTTTTTCATGTACCGCTTGCACCTAGCACACGCAAAAGACGCACAAGTTCGTTGGTTCGTGAACATGTTCTTCATCCAATTTCCTCCAAATCATCAAGCTCATGATTTGTACCTTATGTTGAATGATGAGAGATTCCTTAATTCTCTCCTTTCAATGGATGTCTTCCATATACTTCATCTCATCTATTCTAGAGACGATACCTAGAGTCCTATGAGTACCCAGAGGCTTGCAGTCATTAGTGGCAGTTTCTCTCGCCGTTGAAATTTGGGAATACATAAATGTCTCATGATCGATGGATTCTTCAAGTGTTTGACCCCGACTCATTTATTCACACTTGTAAGAATGTACTTGGTGCCTTGATACCTACTTTGATCATCGGTAGGTTGTCTTGCGTTTGTTTACGATATACCTCAATGACCGTTAATCAAATGAAGTTTCATTGTGTTTGACCTCAACTCCTTTATTCACATGATGTATACTTGCACCTTTGGTGGATTGTGTAGAAAACTTGAAGACATCAATTTGTAGTCACAACTTTCCTGAGTTGTTGCTACCTTTTCATTGGACTAGTACCTGTGTGACTTTAGTGATCATGGGAGATCAGATTGTACGCCATTGTATACAGATATCTTCAGATTGATTTTGAGACTGGTTTTACTGCGCCTTTTCTGTGACTATGAAAACCTTTTTCATGCAGCCACCTTTGTATTTTCCTATTCATGGCCATGGACAGTTGTTTGGTATATTTTCACATGGATCTGTAGTGTAATTCAAATTGACAGCCATGTATACAAAGTCAGTACAGATTGTAATGAGCAACTAGTTCTTCCAGCTAGGTCCCCATTACTCCACTTCTGGGTCTTATAATGTATTTCGACCATCGCAGATACTCCTCTGACCTCACACATTAGGGGGCAACTGTTATAGCAATATTTTCCTCACCCCATGCAATATTGCACAGAGGGCCTTGTTCCATTTCCCTTTGTAGACTTGATGTCCATTTTTGCAAATCCCAGATCTAAAAACATAATTTTTCCACATATACGTGCCTTACCTATATTATAGCATGCGTATACACAGGTTGCACCACTATAGCTCATGTACATTGGGATTTGTGCCCAAAATTGAAAAATGGTGTCGGGTTTCCATGTCACGTCACGAGATCAATGATCCTTGGACTTCCATATACTGGAAACGTTCTAACTCAAACCTTCAGTTCCAATTGAAGGATATAAATGGGCCAAATCTGAGCTATGGAAAGAAAGAGAAATATTTCAACTTTGAGAGCAAAGTTACTCTGGAGAAATTACTCACTTCTCATTGAGTCTACATCCCTTTGTCCTTTAAGTTTGAACACATTGTTCAGCCCCCAAGCTCTTCCCTTATTGATTGAGAACTTCATTTTCTCTCTTATATGAGATTTCCTTAGGTGGAGGATTCAAGTGGTGGAGGCCCAGATGGAAGGAACTTAGTTTCTTGGTTACGAACCGTGCCGACACGGAAGTTTGTAACTCATTCACTTATGCTAATTATATCTTAATAGAAATGATATTTTCTCGTCCAATTAATATCTTGAAAATATTTGAATTATTATTCCATGAGCGTATTTGTTATGAATGTTGATGGATTATGTTATTGAATGTGATAACATTATATATTATCACCATATGCTTGCATTGCTTGGTTTTTGAGGACTAGTTGCAGGCATATTGCTTTGGGTCAAGTGTGCAACGATAGACTTCATCGAACATCTGGATGAGGTAGGCCTTTTATCTTGTCTTTCTAGCATATTTGTTTATATATCATACTTGAGATTAGAGTTGATTTATGAAGTCATTTCTGTCTTTTTTGGTTTACCTCTAGCCATAGAGAGATTTTCCTCATAACAAGTAAGGACTTCTAAATTTGTTGAAAGGAAAGAAAAGTTGAAATATGACACAATATTGATTCACCTCCCTCTCAGTATTCCTGTAAATTATAACAGGTTTGGTTTTAATATGCATGGGTAATCCCCCCACCTCTATTGTGGAAAATAAGCCCCCTAGTCTATGTCCATGTCTATTTACAGTCGACGATACATTTCATTTATTAGTTTCAATACACATCGTTTACATATTACATTATTGGACTCATGGCCAAACATCGTATTTACATTATACATCACTAAACTAGGGATTAAAAATGGGGATGTTATAGTCCCCTTCCCCTACAATTTGCATTGTCCTTGGTGCACATCACCATACAATCTTACATACTTTCATACAAAAAAATTTACATCAAAAGACTTGATAATTCCACAACTTAATGACTCATGTGAAAATTATAACCAACAACTATCGTTCTCCTTCAATGTCCACAACCCAAGGAATCGGATCCAACATTGTTCAAACAAAAAGTCTCAGGGTTGTGGTTCCAATAAATCCAGCTACCAAAATGGAGTCTTCATACACTTATGTACAAATGTACATTCAACTTTCTTCAAAATTTGAAAAAATTTGTAGGTACTCCTCCCACATGGAGTCTTCAAGACCGTAGTAGGTCCATTGTACCTTTACCAGGTTGATGAATTTGTTCTTGATCACTTTGAATTTCCAATCCAAGATGTTCACTGGCTCCACCCAAAATTCCCCTTCATGGTCCACTTGGATCAAATTCCAACCAATCACATGGTTAGGATCAAGTACATACTTCTTCAATAAAGACACATGGAACATGTTATGAATTCTCATGGATGCAGGTAATGAAATAATGTATGCAATTGGGGTTATCCTTTCTAGTAATTCAAATGGCCCACATTATCTTGTTGCTAATATTGGGAAACTTCCCAATCTCAATGAGCTCCTCTTGGATTTAACTTTTAAAAACACATGCTCTCCCACTTTGAATTTTGTATGTATTCTTCCTTTGTCGGAATAACTATTTTTCCTATCATGTGCAACCTTTAAATTATGCATGATATTTACCATCTTCTCTTCCATTTCCCTTAACATTTATGTCTCAATAACATCTTTGTCTATTGGGTTATCCCAACTCAGTAGTCTATTGCATTCCCTACCATATAAGGCTTCAAATGGGGTCATCTTATATGATTCTTAATACCCATTTTTGTAAGAAAATTGAAATAAATGAAGATAGTCCTCCCTCCTAAAATGCGTGTCAATTACATACATTCTCAACATATCTTCAATTATCTAGTTAATCCTCTCTATTTTCCCATCTGACTCTAGGTGATATTATGTACTGAAATTCAAATTAGTACCTGTTAGCGTCAGAAGTCACTCCTGGATTGCAGCAGGAGCAGAGCTCGACACCCATCAGTTTATGTCATAATTTGTTTATCAAGGGTGATCGAAAGAGAGAAGACTCAGAATGATAGTGTTTTAACTCAGAATCCTGGACCGAACTATGTATGAACAGGCTAGGTCTTAGTCTAACTTCAGTCAATAGGTTGTAGTAAGGGTGAGTAGGGGGAAGACTTCGGTGAGAAAATGAAAAGGTCCGATGTAGGCATCAGGCTTCCAACAACCCAAAGAGGAAGAACTTAAACACAAGAACTTCTTGTATTCAAATTACAAGAATACTAAAAGAAATATAACAATGTTACCATAAAACATTTATCATAACACAGTCAGAATGATTCATGTGAATCAGTCAATCATGAACTCTTCCAGTATTAGATGGAAACAATATGGAGTAAGAAAGTTGATTGTCATTAAACAAGAAGTTTCACATACATATACATAACCCGAGAAACCAGTGCTTCATCAAAACTTTACAATCGGGATCTTAGCTCTATCATCAATCCTTACAAAATATGAAAATTGAGTCTATATACTTAGAGCAATTCACCTCCTTGGCTGCAAGAGGGTAGCTGAGATACCTCATTTAAGGATTTACGTGCACATGATCTTCCTACAGACTGTACACGCAGCTTCTTGTCTGACACTGCTTCAGACGACATGGCTTCTGCAAGGAAACTGTCCATCGGAGTACCACGAGCTGACTACTTTTGACCCTCCCCACGCCTTCCATTTATGGGTTGAGCTTAGGTCTCAACCACTTTCTCAATCTTCATTAATTGTTTCTTCCATGGAGGGTGGCCGAGACTGAATACACAGAGAGTGACCATGTGTCAGCTTTCCAAATCTTGGAGGCCAGCCTTCATTTCTTCAGGTTTCACTCTCAACGTAACCACATGGCCATGCAACTGTCTTCAAGGATGCTTCGGCATTTTCCTTTTAGGGATTTCCTCATATTGTGTGTAGAATCCCCGATACCCTACGTTGCAAAATAGCCCTATCCAAACCAACGGCTTGATCTTCCCTTAGCATCGATGGCCAGGATTTCTTCCTTATCCAGCTCTTAGCCATCTGTGGTCTAAACAGGCGCCTATATTTTCCCTTTGGCCCTACATTCCATATGATAGTGGGCTGTGACCTTGCTCTAAGACAAAAGGTGCTCCACGAATTTCGGGTATCGGCGATGGGAGGGAGTAAAATCCTCACCCTTGAGAATCTCGATTGCCGAAATCACGAAGAGGGTGACATCATGTTGGTGCCTTCCTTACCCCTCGCTCATATAATCACTGGCTAGGACCATGGACCTATTCCTGGGGGCGTTCACATTTCACGTTTTGGGGTTTCGAAATGCAGTGGAGGAGCAACCCTTTGTCCTTTGAAGTCTCGATAGCCAAAATAGCGAACAGGCTTAATAACGCACCATGCTCCCCCTGGTTGAATGGCCTGGATCAATATTTAGACGTGGGGCCCCTTCTGGCCTAGACCCTCCACCACGTGTCTTCTAAGATCGTACGGCCGAGATCTCTCTCATTGAACGGCCCTGATCCTTTCGGGGTTTCACGCACCGGGGATACATGATGTATCCTGTCTCATTCTCCCGATTGCTCAACCTGTGAAACCATGGATTTTCACCATGCATCCCCAGGGTGAACGGTTCATATCACATCAGTGCTTTCACTTTAAATATCCCAAAAGCCTCCTATCCTCTTCTTTAGGCCATGCCTATCCACCGAACCTTGGGCCAGGCTCTTGGGGCTATCACATTTCACGTTTCAGGGTTTTGAAACCCAAGGGAGAACCCTGTCCTCCCAATTTGCGATCCCCGAAATGCCAACTAGATTCCACCTATGCCCACTGGACCGGACGGCCCCGATCATTTCGACGATATGGGTGCTATCTCTTACGCTAAACCTCGCACAACACCATTTACCGCAATTACCTGTCGATCATCGATCTGCTCCATTGATTGATCCTCGCCATTGAATACTGGAGTCGCCCGCCTGCTTGCATTTTTAACCCGAAATGGATTTTCTGCGTGCTGCACATTGTGCTCATGGCTGCGACCTTGGACAAAATGCATTTGATAGGTTTTTTAAGCCCCATTTCTTTGCATTTTATGCCACGGGCTCGAATCTGGAGAGAAAACACCCCCCTTACAAGAATTGGTGTTAACAATACCAAATCCTTTAAACACTCCCTTCCAAAAATTGGAAGTGAACTTGGGATCTCTATCTGACATTATTTCCTTAGGCGCATCATGTAACTTGAAAATTTCCTTTATATAAATCTCTGTAATATTAGTTTCCCTATGAGTTATTTTCACTGAAATGAAATATGCATCCTTTGTAAGATTTTCCACCACTACCATGATGGAATCATGCTACCTTGTTGTCATGGGCAGCTTGGTAATAAAATATATACTAACCACTTCCCATTTCCATTCAAGAATGGGAAGTGGCTATAGAAATCATGTTGGATGTTTGTGCTCAGCCTTTACCTTTTGGAATTTCATGCGCCTAGTTAAATATTTAGCCACATCTTTCTTCATACTGAGCCAAAAATACTGGCCTCTTACAACTATAATAGTTTTCTTGTACCCTGGGTTTCCAGCATATGATACATTTTGCATCTCTTTTAGAACTAAATTTCTCAATTCCTGAGAACTGGGAACATAAACTCTATTCTTTATCAAGTGGATTCCATCTTCTTCTAGCTTGTAATATTTATATTTATGATGTACATTATTTTGTTGTAATCCTTCTTTAACCTACACATAATGTTGGTTTGTTGTTACATCCTCTAAAATTCTATATTTAAAATATGTCCTACACATATTAGTGGTTGTAACATGCATTTCATGCACCCTTCTATTGAGTGAATCAAAAACTTCATTCTCTTTTCCCTTGATATGTTAGATGTCAAAGTCGTATTCACTAAGAAATTCCAACCATTTAGTGTGTCTAGCATCTAGAGTTGGCTTCTCAAATAAGTATTTCAAACCACTATGATTAGTCTTCAATTCAAATTTTCTACCCATGAGATAATGCCTCCACATTTTTAAGGCATGTACTATGGTTGACAACTCTAAGTCATGTGTATCATAATTTATTTCATCATCCCTTAACTTTCTTGACTCATAACAAATTACATGCCCATTTTGGGTAATTATTCCACCAGGCCCTTCCTTGCATGCATATTTGCACACAACAAAATCATCATCTGGATTTGCAACCTTTAAAATAAGTGCACTAGTTAATAAATCCTTCAATGGTTGGAAACTTTCTTCACAGTTGGTATTCCATTCAAATTTTAATACTTTCTTTTGCAAGGATGTTATTGGGTGTGCAATCTTGGAGAAACTCACAATGTGTCTACTGTAGTAACCAACTAAACCAATAAATGACATAACCTTTTAAATATTCTTTGGTGTTGGCCAACTTTTGATCGCTTCAATATTTTTTGGATCCACTACTATGCCATCTTCTGAGACAATGTGGCCCGACTAATGTATCTGATTATGATAAAAAGTGAACTTACTTAAATTTGCATATAATTGGTGCTCTCTCAATACCAGCAACACCATTCTCAAATGTTTCTCATGCTCCTCCTCTATCTAGGAATAGATAAGAATATCATTCAAGAAGACAATAACAAATTTTTCTAGATAATATCTAAACACTCCATTCAGTAGGCACATGAAGGAAGAAGGTGCATTTGTCAACCCAAATGGCACCACTACAAACTCATATTGTCCATACCTTGTCTGAAAATTTTTCTAGTTAGTATCTTCTTCTATGATTCTCACTTGATGATAACCTGATCTCAAATCAATCTTGAAAATATATTTTCTCATTTTAATTGATAAAAAATATCATCAATCCTTGGAAAAGGATACTTGTCCTTTATACTAACCTTGTTTAGTTGTTTTAAGTCAATAGATAACCTCATAATTCCATCATTTTTCTTCACAAAAGAAATGGGTCACCCCAAGGAGAAACACTTCGACATATGTACCCATTCTTCAACAACTCTTCAAGATGCATGTGCAACTCTTCCAACTCTGGTGTGCTCATCCTATAGGTAGTTTTGGAAACTAGGCCAACTCTCAACATCAAATTTAAAGAGAAATCAATGTCTCTCTTTGGTGGCAATCCCAACAATTCCCCAAACACATCTTCATATTCATTTAAGATTGGATGATCTTTGAGACTTGGGTCCTTATCCTTTATTTCCTTTTTAATATGGGTTGCATATATCTGGAACCCTTTTTATAAAACTCATTTTTGGTTGCAATGCTAAAATATCTTGGACAGATATAAGCCTTGGAATACCTTGAACTATCCTTGAATTTACCTCTTCATTAATAGATGTGAAATTCTTGTTGTATCAATATACGACAGCATGATTATCTTCTATCCAATCCATATTAATCAAATAGTCATATGAACCAAGAAGTATGATGTTGAAATTTTCCTTAATTCTAACTCCATTCATGTTAAGTGGGAAATCTCTACAAGTTCATTGATTTTCCTCTTGGTTCCAATATCTAGCTGAACTAACCAAGACTTTTCATACTTACATATGTTTAATTTAATTCTTTCAACAACATTTGCATTTATATAGTTATGACTAGCTCCATAATCAATCAAAGAAGTTATGGGTTGATCATCAATCTCACATTCCACCTCGATCATGTGGAATTGATAGTTTTGTTGCCTATTGTTCAAGGTTACATAAATCATTGGTATGCTCCTACCAATGTCACCCATTGTATCCTTGTTCTTGATGTTATGCATATTCCTCATCATCTCTCCCTGGTGAGGAGAATCTTTATACATGTGGTCCCCTGCACATTCCCAACACTTTATGGGATGTTTTCTTGGCATCTTCCCCAAGTAATCTGTTATTTTAGCTTCGCCTTGTGTTGTATACCCTTGATTATATACTTGAGAGTTTTTTATGATGAAAGGTATATCGAATCCCTTCTTCCTTTGATCCATCTTTCATTTCTTCTTATCATCCCGGACCTTTTGGAAAGTTTTCCTTCCCTTGTTCTGCTCATACAAATACCTAGCCTTCTTCGTGGATTTTTCCAAATTCTTAGGCTCATCAAATTGAATTTAATCTTTGTAGAATGGCATCAACCCACTTAAGAACCTATGTATTTTCACCTTCTCATCCTTGATGGATTCCACATACCTTAGAAGCTCTAGGAATTTCCTCTTGTAGTCTTCCATGGTCATGTTTCCTAGCTTGAGTTCAAATAATTATTTCATCTTCTTGTCATAGTAATGTTTTGACAAGTACTATTGTTGGAAATATTCCTTAAACTACTTATATGAATTTATTTTCTCATTAATATTCTTGACCTATTTTAGTTGGTCCTACCATATGGAAGTGTTCCCTCGGAGATTATATATGGCACCTCTTGCTTCCAGGTTTGACAAGAAATCATGCAACTGGAAATATTTTCTCATTCACAACATCCAAGCTTCAACATTTCACCCTTCCTATGCTCCCCATCAAATAGTGGAGTCTTGAGCTTCTTGAGATCTCCTTGAAAAATATCTAACTCGGACCTCCTCCTTTGATTTTTGATAGGGGAAACATTTGGGATCATTTCTAACCATGTATGTGCATGTGATCTTTTGGTCAATTTTCCTAGTGAACAATGATTTCTTCTAACAATACTTGATTTCCTAAATCCCCCATGGTAATTTCTCCTATCATTAGACCTGGATGATTTTTCTTACCTTGCACTAGCTTCTTGTTTTATACCAGAATATTTATTAACTTATATTTGCAATATATTCAAACTCTATATTATCTCCTCCTAATCTCTCATCATCCTTTCATTTTCTTCTTTATGGCTTTGCACTTTTTTATGCAATATTCTCATAGTCTCAACCAGCTCCACAGGCTCTACTTTTCTTCTATGCCCATTGGACTCAGTCTCTACATTTCCCAAACTGATATGAAATCATCTAATCTCATCCTCATGGTTGTAAGAACCCTGGGAATCCTCCATATATTTGGTCCTCATATAGGAACTAATTATGTGTTTTATGTGTCTCTGATTCTGCAAAAATGTGCATGCAACAATTGTTGTCAGAACTATACATATTGTAAAAATATTTCTTATTTAGGATACAAGTCACTCTCCCTTTAAATTTATGAAGAATATGGATGCATTGAACCAAATTATGACTATTTAGATACATTATCCTCTAAGTTATATTTCCAATGACTGCACTCACGCCTCATTATGAGTTATGAGCTAAACATTACAGCCTTCTGAAGTTTGCAATTTCTACTCATTTGTGCCATGTTTTTACTAATGCAGTTTATCTGAGAGACTATTTTCTGCCACCTATAGAAGAAAATCCGACAAGAACCAAAAATGATTTGATATTGGGAGAAAATAGTATTTTTTATTGGAAATACACATAAACTTTCATATTCATAATATGTTGTTCCAGTCAAATTTTGTGCAAATATGAAATTGACGACTTTGTGTTTTTACATTTCCTCTAGACTTTGAATTTCTAGTTAAAAAAGGTTATCTCCCAAACAAACAAAAAATTGGAAAAAATCCCTCAAGACAAAGGTGTTTATATTATTGACAAGGTAAAATGTCGACTAAACAAATTTTTCCATATATTCAATCTGTGGTCCCCTTTCCTCCTCCAAAGATTTCAAAAATCCCCAAAAAGTATCCAAGAATAGTGGTTTTTTTTACTGTTTTTTAACCTCCACTCAAAACCCTTTTGAATTTCGCCAAATTTCCAACTAGGTATCTTCATGCATGATTTTTGGATACTTTATAAGAATTTCATCTTTATGTGGGTCTCGATTACTTAACATGACCCAAATATTTAAAAACCACTCATTGGGATTTTTCGTGGAATTGAAGCAAAATTATCCCATGGCCCTAACTAACACTTTTATATCCCTCATTATTGCGGACGCATGATCCGGATTATTTTCAGAATGAAATGAAAGAAGAGATATTATAATGAAATACACATAAAAATTTCCAGAAACAGAGAAATACAACAATACATGATTTATATTAATGAAATAAATGTACAAAGACTATAAAATACAGAGTGCAAGATTCGCTAGAATGGTGGCAGCTTTATCTATGAGAAGAGATGTGACGGTGACGCTCATTCACAAGAAGATGAGTATAATGAGGCTCTAAAGGAATTTTGATGATAACATGAATTCCAAAACCCTAGACATCCAAAAACCTAACCCTAGGATATGAAGCGCCAAAAGTCATGTGGGCCCCATTGGGGTAAGTTAGTACATTAACTTCCCAGGGTCATAACTTTTGCATACGATCTCCGTTTTAGGCGTGTGATAACCCATTGGAAAGGTATTTTCGAGAAATACACATTATGTCATCAAACCCTAACTTTGTCTATAGTTTGACTATGGAAAGCCAAGAAAAAAATGTTTAGGGCCCCAAAACATCCCTAGAAGTACAAAAAGATGTACTGACATGAAAACTTCCAAAATAATCCAGTTGGAATAGGTGGGAAACCACCAATATCCACCTGGATGTTGTGTAGGGATTTAGGACATCCTTGGAAGTGCAGAACCGACAATTACAAAGAAATTTCCACATTACAAAGAAACGTGTTGAACTAAAAACTATCAAGATGAGCCAGTTGGGATTTGGAACAGGTGGGTGGCCTCCAATATCCACCTGGATCAATTCTCCCCCCTTAGTAATAAATGGTCTCCATTGCGTTGATTTTCCATGGAAGAGGGGAAATCATTTTCTGAATCTAAATCTTGTTGAGTTGTGTGCCTTGTTGGAGAAGTTGCACTGCTTGGTCTGTGGAAGGTTGGCATGAACATGTTACTGGCGGGGTTGAATCTGTTCCACCAGCCTGTTGTCTCTAGGCTTGATTGGGCATAGTGTAGGCACCATTGTAAGTGAAGAAACAATATATGCTTTCTCTTCTGCAATCTGTGTTTGTTGGATAGAAGGTGTTGAGGCTGCAGTGGTTTTAGTGGCCTTCTATGCATCCTTTGAATAGACTGTGAAGAGGATGAATTTTGCAGTATGAGAGATTACCTTGTGGAATTGTTTTGGTGGAACAGTAGTCAGAACTACCTATGGTATCCTATAGAGTTGACCCCCAAAATTAATAATGAAACTATGGGGTTGAGACTCATAAACAACATGATGTTTCCACATATATGGTTTTCCCAAAACAACATCACAGACGTCAAGAGGGGAAAATTCGCACACTACCTCATCCTTGAAGGGTTGGATGCCATAGGACATGAGACATTGTTGGATGACACAGAGATCTTGTACCTAGTGAATCCACCTAATGTTGTATGGTTGCAGGTGTGGTTTCGTCGACAACCCCAACTGTTTGATGACCTCAGGTGAGATGAGGTTATTTTTGCTTCCTCTATCAACAATGAAATGCAACGAGGTCCCCTTAACCCACATTTTTTAATGGAAGAGGCACTCCCCCTCTTCAGGATATATTGGTTCTTTTGGTTGAAGTATTATGGTCACGACAGTAGTAGTGGTATCTGTGTCAAGGCTCTTTCTATTTTCAATATTTTCTGGATCAGATTCTGAATCAGGGTTCGGCTCATTGTCTTTAACCTCGGCCACCAATGATTGTTTAGATCGATATTCATTGGTGTTGTGCCAGGGGATTTTGTGGAAGTCACACCACTTCCCAGTATCATTCTTCGTCTTTCCTTTACCCTTCCTTTCATGTGTCTTGGACTATTTTTTGGGAGGTTGATGGTTAGGGCCATCTTTACCGTGATTTGGTTGTTGCGTATTTGCAAACCCGAACTCCCATTTTTTCTGGTACCTAAATTTCTTCTCAATTTTGACATCATATCGATAGGTAGCTCCCAATGATGAGATGCTTAGGAAATCCACTTTGGTTTGGATGTACCTATGCAGAGCCCCACGGTATTTCAGAACCAACTGTCACTTGGATTTTTTGATACCTATCTTGGTGTGCAAGGTATGGAAATTATTTGTGAACTCTGGCACTATTTGGCTCTTCTCTTGTTGCAGTGTGGTCCATCTCATGCATTGTTCTTCATATTTATCAATAGGGTAGTATTGGTCCTTGACCGCATTCACAAAAAAATCCCAAGTGGGCTTAGCCCCATATATTCCAGATTCCTCTGTGGAAATTTTCTCCCAGTAAGTTTCCCACCAATGTTTGACATGGGGGAGAGCCTTAAGGAGTGCGAAGGTGATATTTTTCTTATCGAAAAAATTGTGAATAGAGAAATAACCTTCTAGCATATTTAACCATTTTTCTAAGGCATATGCATCTATCTGACCTTCAAATACGGAAATATCAAAATTAACTTGTACCTTGAAGGGATAGGTTCCTCCAAAGTGGTCACTTGATAAAGATGTGCATGTTTCTATTGGCAAGCATTGAAATATGTGGGAAAACATCTCCATCATTTCGTCCCTCTGTCACGCGAGAGCTTTGTCAAGTAACTAGTTAGTAGAATCTTTTGCTCCATCATTTTTATTTTATGCCGCCATAGAGGGTTTCTTGGGAGTGTGAGAGTGACTGTCCTCAAGAGAGACAAGCTTGAGACCCAACTTGCTATACTCGGACCTCGTTGAGGACATGCACTAAAAAACAATCAAGAGTAGTCTGCTCTGATACCACTTATATGAATTATTTTTGGAACGAAATGAAAGTAGAGATATTATAATAGAATACACATAAAAATTGTCAAAAACAGAGAAATACAACAATACATGATTTCTATTACTGAAAGAAATGTATAGATACTGTAAAATACAAAGTGCAAGAATCGCTAGAATGGTGGTAGCTTTATCTCTGAGAAGAGATGTGATGGCTACTCTCATTCACAAGAAGATCAGTACAATGAGGATTTGAAGGTCTTTTTATGATAACATGAATGCCAAAACCCTAGACATCCAAAAACCTAACCTTAGGAGATGATGCGCCAAACTTAATGCGGGCCCCATTGGGGTAAGTTAGTACATTAACTTCCTAGGGTCGTAAATTTTGCATATGATCTCCATTTTAGGCGTGTGATAGCTCGTTGGAAAGGTATTTTCAAGAACTACACATTATTCCATTAAACTAAAATCTATCTACAATTTGACTGTGGCAAGCTAAGAAAAAATTGTTTAGGGCCTCAAAACAGCCCTAGAAGTACAAAAAGATGTACTAACATGAAAACTTACAAAATAAGTCAGTTCGAATAGGTGGGTGGCCACCGATATCCACCTGGATGTTGTGTGGGGCATCAAGATAGCCCCAGAAGTGTAGAACCCATAATTACAAAGAAATGTCCTCGTTATAGTGAAATGTGTTGAACTAAAAAACTATCAAGATGAGCCAGTTGGGATTTGGAACATGTGGGTGGCCACCAATATCCACCTGGATCAACACACCCCTTAAATTTCATCTAATTTTGATTTTTTCTACTCCTATTATGGCCAAAACAAGTTTTTGGCTCTAGACTTTTTTTTTTCCTTTTTTTTGTCCTTGTCCATCTTTCTCTTTTTTCTAGCTCCTCTCTTCTTCTTTCTTCTTCTTTCTTCTCTTTCTCTTCTTATTTTATTTTCTCTTCTTCCCATTTTCTTCCTCTTCTCTTCTTTTCTTTCCTTGGAGATCACTAAAATACTTCATTGGCGGTCGACAAAAAGTTCTATCGGCAATTCACAAAAAGGTCTATCGGCAATCCACAAAAGGGTCTATCAATGATAGCAAAAACAATTATATTGGTGATCGCAGAAAAATTCTATTGTCGATCAGCAAAAAGGTCTATCGGTGATCACGAAATTTTTTTATTAACTATCGATAATCAGGGAAAAGGTCTGTCAACGATCGACAAAAAGGTTTTTCAATAATTGCAGAAAAATTCTATCGACTATCAGCAATCCAAGAAAAATTATATTGCCAATCAACAAAAAGGTTTATCGATAATCAACGATTTTCTATGAACTACGTTTCATCCCAACTCCTTCAAATTATGCCGAAGTCCAAAAGGCTCCAATGATAGATGAATCTTGGTTGTTGATTTCCAAGTCGAATGAAATATGGACTGTCGATTCCCCAAACTTCCCCAAACTATGAAAACTTCAGCAAATTCCACTTTTCTCCATAGATGATCGATGGTTTTCTTCTTTAGAAAACTAAACCTTCTTCCCACTTCACCAAATTCCATCTAACTTTGAAATATTTTGGTGAACTAAAAATTTCAACCAACCCAAAATGAATCGCATCCATTGATCGCCAAGTCGAACGCGATCTGGGTAGTTGATTCTCCAAACTTCACATTCGCCATGAAAGAATGAAATTTGACCTCCCAAACCAATTTTTAACTTTGCAACTTGCAAATTGATGCCATTAATCATCTCTTCAACAATTCTGAGTGAAAAATCAACTCAAATTTGCTTATAATTTTGGGGGTTTTACTTTGATTTTACAATTTCTCCTTAAATTTGACACAGATCAAACTCTACAACAAAAAAATTACCAAATTCATGTTGTTCTTTGGCCCATATATGTCTAGTGTTGAACCAAAATCTTTTTTACCACTCTGTAACGTGCCCAACCTTCATGTTGGGTCTCATTACTACTAAAATTGACTAACACGTCGATTTTGAATGCGGAAAAATACACAGCATGAAATACAATCTCATGCAATTGTCCATATTAATTAAAAATGTAAATGCAATTAATTTAAACATGCACAACAATAATTAAACACATTCAATCACATAAAAACACAGATTTGAATGCATCCTTTACCCATCGCAGGTAAAAGTAAATAAGATAAAACTCAAAATGAAGTACATAGCAATTAAACTCAATGTTCAATAGAAATAAACATAAAAAAATATGATCACTTATCTTATTAACAAATAGGCAAACCGCTACAGAGGATGGAATTTCCACCCAACCATAGACTTGTTTCCCAAGTTATCAACAATAAGTCACCCTTGAGTTGGGGCTATAAATCCACAATACATAGTGGTCCCTAAATCTAGCTATTATCCCCTCACAGCAAGTTAATTCTTATAGCCATTCTAATCCACCAGCTCTCTTCCCCCTCAACCGACAAAACCCAAGTAATGGGATCCTGGTCTTTTCCACACAATCCCTCAAGCTATCCCACTTCCCTCCATGGATCCATCACGGATTGGAAAAAAAATCTCTTTGTTGGGAACTCTAGGAATCTATGGCTTCAATAGGAATTCTAACAACAACAAATTTCTTATTCCTTTCACAATTTCTTGAAAATAATATTACTCCAACAAGTTAATTCCTATAGCAATTCCAATCCACTAGCTCTCTTCTCCCTCAACCCACACAACCCAAGGAATGGGATCCCATTCTCTGCTACACAGTCCCTTAGGATATCCCACTTCCCTCCAGGGCTCCAACAAAGATTGGATAAAAAATCTCTTTGATGGGGACTCTAGGAATCTACGGTTACAACAACAAATTTCTTGCTCCTTTTACAATTTCTTGAATAGAATACTACTCACATGCATATAGCCTATATCTCCATGAAATTACAACTTCAACAAGTTGTTATACATTCCCACTATGGCTTCCTTTATGCTTCAATACTCGGAACTCCTTTGTTGTCCAAAAATATGCATGTAAAAAACTACCATTCTTTCCCATACGAATTTCCTTTTCTCCCATGCATGTTGACTCTCCCAATTCCCAAGGTTGATTGTACTCAAGCCCATGCTCTCAATAACTTTGTGAGGTGACTTTACACACCAACCCTCTTACATGTATTCAATGATTGGGGATTTGAAACACTCAAAATGAAATAGAAGGTTTGTAGTAAAGATAATTTATAAACATGGTTTGGGTTTAATAGAAATGGATAATCCCCCCTCTCTTGTGGAAACTAAGCCCTGAAGTCTTCGTTCTTGTTCATCTGTAACCAATGATACATTTTATTTATTATTTTGAATATACATCATTTACATATTAAATTGTTGAGCTTGCAACCATACATTGTATTTACATTTTACATCACTAAACTAGTGATTGAAAATGGGGATGTCACACTTCCCCGGAGTTTTTCTATCTTCTTATTATTTGAGAGAATCTGATTCTATAAATATCTCAAGTGTCAAGTTTCTTTACATGGGTCTTAACAAGTTGTAGACCAATAATAATAATAATGGAGTTAAGGTTTTTCATGAATCAAGGTTAGTAGATGTTGGCTTCCTGTCCTTCTTAAAAATAGTATCGTGACTAGAGTTGTTGATAATGACACTTAGGTTTGCATACTTGCTTGTTTCCTCCCTTCTTGGTTGTCCTTTTTTAATCTAGGTTTTAGTTTTTCCTAGATTCAGGGTTTTATTATTTATATAGTTTAATTTTTATCTTTTTACTTTAGGTCTTTTATGTCCTTTTCTTTAATTTTTAGGTTTAGAATTTTCCGTGATTATATTTATTCCTCTTTTTAAAGTTCTCTCTTTTTTTCCTTTTGTCTAGTTTGTCTCTTTATTTTTACTATAGAATTATTATTTTATTTCATTTAGGGATAGGTCTTTTCTTCTTTTTTAGTTTTAGGGTTTTGTTCAATTTTATTATTCTTATTTTTAGGTATTGTCCTTTGGTGTGTTTGTTTTTTCTTTCCTTTTTAATCTTTTTTTTTAGTTAGGATTTTGAGGTTTTTTAGGGTTTTAGACTAGTTGAGGGTTAGTTTTTATTTTTGCTTAGGGTTTCCTTTCCTTTCTCTAGCCGATCTTACTCTCCTCTTCCCTGCTTCACCCTTTTCCCCTTATTTCTATGATCAACTTCTTCTTCCTCGACTTATTTTTGTCCTGATGATGAACCTAGCTTGAGGTTCAAAAATCCAAGTTATTATGAAGAATTTCCAAAATCTTAATGGATAAGAATCAAATATCTTCGAGGGTCATGGAGAATTTGTGTAGTATATGTAGTTTTTTATGGAGAATTTGTGTAGTGTATGTTAGGTTTTTTTTTAATAGAAATGGTTGGTGATTTGTATTACAAAAAGAGTTGTGCTATAGGATATTACATAGAGGTAGAAAATTTAATTATGTGTATTGAATCCAGAATGCTAACTAGTGAGAATGTTGTATCTTAACAGAGAACTTAAAGAAGGTCCAAAAAGAACTACTAACTTTGCATGTAAAAATGGCTACAAACGATGATAATATAAATAAAAATTTGCAATTCATCTAGGACACCCTAACTAGAAATTGAGAGATGCTTCTGCATCTTCCTGGAAACCTGATGGATTAGCTTCTGGCACTAGAATTCCATATCCTGAGTTTGGTCTTGTTGGAGCTAGAGTTGGGTCAGGAGGAGCCTAGTTTGATTCATTACCTGCTTCTGAGTGAAAGGTTGAATGGAGCCTTGAATCTATGGATTCATTTGAGTTTGTAGGATGTTGCAGATGGCCAACGGGGTTCCCCACTTGTTGGATGAGAACACCAATTTTCCTAGTATTTCGATTAACCCCACGAAGAGCAATTTCCAACTCTTGATTGTGTCTATTCTCTTGTGCTTGCAGTTGATTCTGTAGAGTAGAAATGTGGTTCCAGAGTTCCTGGTTATCCACTTTAAGTTCCATGAGCCACAAGTTTGTTCTTTCCCCATAAATTCTGATAACATTTCGTATATCCCAGGTTTGGTCATGGAGCTCCACTAAAGTGCAGGATGGATGGGAGCATGGAGCACTAGACCAGTGCCACATGATGGAAGGTGGTCATGAGAAAACAAAGGAATGAGGCTCAGTGAAAAAATGTGGGTAAGTTGTTGGAGGAAGATGGAACCTTATCCACGACAACGTAGAGGAATTAACCATTGCACCCTTGAAAGGACAGCGGATATGAGTTACCCACGATCCTACAAGATTATCCGTAGAGGTGATAACAAACCATGACCCCATGGCTGCAGGAGAAATTGTTAGATAGTATGAGAGCCTTGTAGAAAAAGAAAGCTAAGGAATGAACGAAAGAACCCATCACATGAGGGGAAGTACCATCAAGGTGCCACATGGGAAAAGGAGGGGAGAGAGGGGCCCAAAGAAAAGGGAAGAGGTGGCAAGAGAGGAGGGTTGAGGCTGGGGGAAGGGGTGATGAAATAAGGGGGGAAGACACCCGAGGTTGATAAGGATGGAAATATCTAAATGTGGGAAGGAAAAGGGACGGTTAGGGGAGGACTTATGGTAACCACACATGATATTAATTTTGATTGATGAAAATTTATCTCTGATTCATGTTTTTTTCTAATTTTTCCAAACGGTCAATTGCCTGGTTTTGAGAACGAAGGATATAAAAGAAGTGGATCTTAGAAAAATGTTTTTTCAAGGAATTTATCTGGATATGTAGACCGCTGGAAATTTGATTTGTTGATTTTTTTAAGCCAAGGAGATCCTTAATAATTATCTTAGAGTCTCCAAGGACAATGAGATCATTAAGTTTTCGATTTTTTGCTATTTAAATCTCCATGAAGACTGTTAGGCTTTCTGCTTTGTTGGTGGTGGTCTTTCCAAGGCCCCAAGAGTAATCCAAGATCTTTTTTCCATCAGAATCAATGATGACTCCCCCCACATATGTCGCCCCTGGGTTACCTGCAAAAGCTCCATCAAAGAATAGAATTGGAGAGGATTGTTTTCTTTTCCATTGGATAAAATCGGGATCCTCAAATCATAATTGCCATGTTTTCCACTTGTTAAGTCTGGTTGAAGGTGATATAAGTCTTGGAAAAAATTTCCACAAAATGTAAACGATCCATTCTTCTTCATTTGAGTCTAAATATCATAACGGGTCTAGATGAATTGATTTGGAAGAGAAGACTTCAAAAATTAATCCACAGATTTTAGCGAAAATGCTCTAGGGGGGATCTTTCTTCTCCCGAAATATTTCCTAATTCCTTGCTAAACAAATTTCCCAACAAACAAATTTAGGGATTTTCCTCCAGGGGAGGGAGAAGAGTTTCTTATATTTGAATTTGTCATCATATATTTGTTTCCAAGAGATAAATAAATTGGTCCAATTCTCGAGGGGAAGGGGGTAAAAAAGAGAGGGAGATAGAGAAGATTCCAAATATGGGAAGAGAAATGGCATTCCAAGAAGAGATGGGGAATCGATTCAGAGTCTGCAAGACAAAGTGGGCGTCGTGAAGGACCGATAATTCTATGCTTTTTCAAGTTCTCGGTCATTAGGATTTTTCCATGAACCATCAACCAATAGAAAATGTTAAATTTGGGGAGAGAGGGACTAGACCAAATTTCCTTCCATATTTTGGAGACTAGATGACCTTAAACAAGATATTGAAGGGTATAATAACCTACTTTAACTGAATAGGAGGAGGAGCCCCAACTACGGGAATCCGGAGAATGAATATTAATGGGTGCAGAGCCGGCTAGACAATTGAAAAAGAGGGAGGCCAATGGACGAAGGTGGATTGAGGTATCTAGGAATTTCCAATTCATCCAATCTCCATCAGGGGCCCAGACCCATAAATCTTTGAGATGAAAGAGACCTCTGGAATAGCACCAATATTTCAGGGGGTGGAGGTAATATTGGTTGTCCATTGGCTCAAGATCCAAAATGTGGTTTGTCCAAACATTTATTTGAGTTCCATTTCTCGGGGCCCAAGAGAGTTTAGAATTGATAAGATGGGATGAGTGCTTCAGGAGATTCCAAATTGGGGATCCAAGGAGATGAGGGGGGGACATCTAGGCATCGTAGTATTAAAGAGTTAAATTAGTTGGAAACTAGAGTTGATTTCCACCAATCTGAAGGTCCAGTGCTTAGATGCCATGCAAGTTTTTCTCCTAGAGTTGTATTCACAACATTGGGATCCCCGATAGCTAAGCCTCCTTTATTGAGAGGTTGGAAAATCAGCTTCCAATTAATAAGATGAAACTTTTTTGTGTTAGTTTTCCCACTGGCCGAGAGTAAATTTGGAGGGATTTGGACATTTTTTCAAGAATACCTTTAGGGGTAAGTAAACCAAAACACTGAAATATAGATAGAGAGGAGAGAATAGACTTGAGGAGCATTATTTTTCCCAGCTGGGTTGAGCCAGCAACCCCCCCAACTTTGGATTCTTGAGAGAATTTTTTCAATGACGTCTTGCCAAGAATTAGAACCATAAGAATTTAGGAAGATAGACATACCTAAATATTTGAAATGGGTCCAAGTAGTAATGGTAGGAAATTCAAAGATTCTGGAAATGAGATCTATGATATGCCCTGGAACGTTCCATCCATAGATTTTACATTTGGTTGAATTCAGTTTACCTCTAGGTACAGCAAGGAAAGAGTCAAGGACTTTCTGAAAATGTTTTGTGATGATTGTAGTAGCCGACCCTAGAAGAAGAGTATCATCAACAAATTGAGAGTGATTTAATTCCTTGACCCCTCTCGGTATTAGTATCCCAGGTAGCCTTCCTATCCTTATTTCATCTTCTAACTTTCAATTTGAGGGAATCAGCTAAAAGGATATAGAGAAAGGGAGAAATGGAACATCCTTGTCGAAGACCTCTGCTTGCCTTGAAAAAGAGAGAAGGACGACCATTTATTAGAGGGAAAATCCATGGGGAACCAATGCAACCCTTCATCCAGCTAATGATTTTTTAAGAGAACCCATAGGCTTTGAGAACTGAGAAAAGGAATGAGTGTTTGACTCGATCAAAATAATTCGCCATGTCTAGTTTCACGACCATGCCTGAATCTTTACTTTTCATGCTGGAGTGAATGGCTTCTTGGACTAGAACTATGTTATCTATGATCTGCTTATTTTTTAGAAAGCCTCCCTAATTTTTCATTGATGAGCTTGGATAGCAAGGGTTTTAGATGGGTAGTAATGATTTTAGTGAGAATTTTGTAATAGGAACTGCAAAGGAAAATTGGGTGGAAACAGGAGAAATTGGAGGGGTTTGAATCTTTGGGAATGAGGGCTAGGAAGGTAGAGTTTGTTGCACCTCCCAATTTATTTTTTTGTAGAGTGAAGTTCAACATTTTTTGGTGATCCCTCTTTATAATGGTCTATAAAGAATGATAGAATCTAATTGTAAACCCATTAGGCCCAGGGGCTTTGTTTGGTTCCATGTCCCACACTACTTTGGCTATCTCTTCCACAATTATCTCCCTAATTAACTGGTTATTGTCATGTTCAGAGACAATATTTGGAATATTTTCGAGCATTGCTTGTATGTCCTCGTTCGCTCCTTCATCATTTGGTTGTAGATACAAGGATTCAAAATGTTGAGAGGATGCTTCCTTAACTTGATCAAAGGAATCAAGTCATTACCCAGTATTAGAATGGATAGAAATGACTGTATTTTATTTCCTCCTACTTTGATCTTGTTTATGAAAAAATGAATTGTTTGAATCTCATGCTTTTAACCATAAGCTTCTTGACTTCAGTCTCCACTATTCCTCTTCTCTACACAAAGAGAGATGAAGTTGTTGATGGGATTCTTTTTCTTGATTCAAAAGATCATCAATGACTTCTTCCTCTTCTAATCGTTGTTGTAAGCCCAACAGAATTTCGTCTTTTACAATTATGTCTTGGTGCGGAGGGATGTAAGAAGATTTCACCCAATCTTTGAGAGAGAAATTAACTTACCTTATCTTGATTTCCCAGATGAAGTTGGGAGACCCAAAGAAGGGGGAGGACCATGATTTCTTGATGAGGGGGGTAATCTTTGGATTTTCTATCCAAAGGGGGTTAAAACTGAAGGGCAAGGGGGCAGAGTTTTGGGGGTTGCTCAATATCAGAGAGATAGGTTTATGATCAGAAATGGTTGAGGGAAGAATATGCTAGGAAATTTCAATGGGGGAGAGGAGGAAATTTCTATTGATGAGGAAATGATCCAAATGGGCCACTATATGGCAGAGACCGGAGCACCTCTTATTCCAAGTATATTTCCCTTTGGAGGGTTTGACATCTTGTAAATCCCAATCTGAGATAAGGTCAATTAGGTTCTCAGAGAAAGGATCTCTGACTTTATTGCATCCTTTATTTTCCACTGAATTGAGATGGGTATTGAAATCACCACCAATTATGCAAGAGGAAATATCAATAGAGTTTTTGAGTACTGAGAGAGAGTTCCAATAGGAGGTTCTGTTCAAGTATGAATTGGGCATATATACGTTAACTACTGAAATATTATTACTGGAATCTTTACTTTTAAGAACTGTTAAAATCCAGTGTTGAGTATTTAGAGTTACCTCAAGGTTCCAGATCTGTTCGTCCCAAAGAGTAGGTATTCCACCAGAGGCACCCTGAGAACTTACAGCGGTGCCACCACAAGTTTTGAAAAAAATAATTGTTACTTCTAAAACACTTGACTCCTCTAGTTTTGTCTCCTGGAAGAGTATTATAGAAGTTTTGGCAAGGGATTGTAGGTCTTTTAGGGATTCAAATTTGTATTTATTTCCAAATCCCTATAATTCTAGGAGAGAATATTCATTGACGAGGGGTAGAGGAGGCCTGGCTTCCATAAATTGGGAGATCGGACCCTTTGTTTCCTCCTCTTATGGATGAGGTGTACATCGAGCTTTCTATAGATAGTTTCTTACCTTGGGCTTTCTCTTTTGACGTCGCTTCTTATCTGACTTCTTTGTTAGACCTATGTCCAGATTTCCTTGGTTTTTCCAGGTGGATTTCCCATTATTCCATTTCTCGATTATGTTGCAGTTTTGGAGGAGGTTCTTTAGGTTCTTGTAGTTCCTCTTCCTGGGAGACCTCATGATATCTTTCCTCTTCACTCAAATCTTCGGATATTCTTTCTATAAAAGGAGGAGAGGATTGTGAAAAAGGCTTAGGTGATGGGTCAACAGGAGGGTTTTGCTTTGAATATGGTTCTCCCAACACTTCAAAGGAGTTTTGAGAGGGAGATGGGGGGATAAGGGAGGTGGGATTAGGGACGAACTTCTTGGGAAATATTTTTTCAGGAGGAAAATGACGGGAAGAACCTGCTTTGGGGGCATATTCAAAGGGCCCATGGGAAGAAGTAGCTCCTTTACTAGTATTAGCTTTCTTCTGGACATGTTGTCAACCTTCCTCTTGTTGTGAGGCATATTCTTCTTGTGTTTGTTTGTTAGAGGGACAGTTTTTGGGAAAATGACCATATTCATGGAAGGTCTTAGATTTAAATAGGGGTTGCTCATAATCCAACTTATGAATATAGGTCTGATCATCTATCCTCAGTTTGATTTCTTATGGGAGCCATTTTTCCAGATCGACCTCCACATAAATCCTAGCACCATAATACATACTGGATTTGGGTTCAGCTCTGTCTATGAATTTTCCCAAGGTATCTTTGATACTTTTTAAATTGCATCCCCCCAGCAATGGAAATTCAAGTGAGGGAGGCGAACCTAGATTGGGATGGATGAGGGAATGTTGTTCTCTGGATCAAAATATGGGGTCCATTTTTTTAAGTATAAACCTTTGGGACCGAAGAAATACGGACCATTCTAGAAAATGAGATATTTGTCCTCTTTATGCTCAAAATAAAAAATATCAAAGCCCTTACCACAAAACAAATGGTTCATGTGTCTTTGTATCAAAGGATGCTAGTTATGCTCAATCCAAAGGTCTATTTGATGGGGAGAAGTCCATAACCCCATGAACTAGTCAACGAGTGCTCTAGAGGCGAAGGAGAGAGATTTTCTTCGTGCAACTATGCGAGGAATAACCACCAATGGAATTTGATCCAGCTTCTTCACGAACTGAGAATGCACAGGGCGAGAGGAGGGAATTTCCAAAGATCCAACCAAAGACTTAAAGGTGGCAAGTTCATCTTCAAATTTCGGAGGAGAGTCAGGATCAGGGGAGGCCATCGGGAGGGTCGATATGGCACAGAGGGAGGTAGTGAGCTAGGGTTTCCACAGGGGTGTATCCCATGTAGTGTATGCTAGTTTTTAGATCATGTAGAAGAGATTGAATTTTGTTATAGATATTAATGTGTATTAGTTTTCAAACTCGACACAGAAAATATTTTTCGATGCAAATAAAATGTGGCTTCTCAAACATTTTCTTTTAAGAAGGTAGTCGGGTAACTTATTTTTTTCTTCCCAATACTTTACTATACATGTAGCAGAGACATATGCAATAAATGGATAGAGGCCATGACTTATGTATATGTAATTTTGTAGATGTTTTCCAATGGTTGATTACATGAAGTCTAAAGCTATCAATGCCCACATTTTTTGTTCTTTTTTGGTATACTTTTAAAAGTTGTCAATGCCCACATTTTTTGTTCTATTTTGTATACTTTTAAGATCCTTCTGTAACTTCATAAGTTCATGTACTCACAAATTTGAGTATGAAATCTGTTAATGTGAGGTTAAAGGTGTGAAAATAAAATAGATGCAATCCAACTTAAACTAAAAAAAATAATAATAAAGAACAACAAATCAAATGGATATGTGTTTTTTTTAATTTACAACAAAGCATAAAATGGTTATATTTTTCAATTACTAGAGTTGTTAATTATATGGTGTAAAATTACATTTTGTAACCATTAACATTCTTGCATTGGTGTACATAGATTATAAGTAATAACATGAACATTCTAGCATTGGTGTAGATAGATTGTAATTAAGAAAATGTTATTTGATGTGCTCATTTCTTACTATATTTTCATTGACTTCAAAGCCTAAAGGTGGTCACCCTATATTGGCCTTACCAAGAGCCTCGTCCATTTTTCCTTTCAGTATGACACATCGAATTTCCAACGTGTTTAATAGCTTAGGCATACCACCTATTTAGTAGACCCTATTTCACTCACATATGGAAATGGAATAGAAAAATACATGACATATGTAGGAAAACATGAGGGTTCAATAACCACTTTCCAACCATGCCTTGAGTCTAAATGGGTTCAAATGAGACTTGTGGGCCTACCTCCCTCTTAAATCTCTATGTTTTCCCTTAGTCATTTCCAAAATAATATCCACGAGATGAGAATCCTTAGGCATAAGATGAATGCATGGGGATTATCCAAAGATTGAAGCAGTTGTTTAAAATCCCTGGCATGTTTAAGGCATGGGGATAAGTTGAAGCTTGAAGTAGTCGTTTAAAATCCATGGCATGTTTATCATCTCCACATTCAACCCCAAAACATCCTTAGGCCAAATACATTACATCATAAATGGCATGAACAAAACTAAAAGAACCCTCACCATCCTTAGATGAAGATCCATTGGGAAGAGTTTCATATAAGGGACCATAATCCCTTGAAGTTGTCAAGAAAGGAGTATAAAATGGTATGTATAGTGATTTATCTATTCCATTATCAACAAACTTGGACATAGAATGAGGGAATGAAGAAATCTTTATGGAAATTACATTTTTCTTGGAGGTTAAAGGTGTGAATAATTTTTTCTCAATAGAAATATGTATGTTTTCATTAGGAGAAATAGGATATGATAGAGAAAAAATAGTATATGAGAATACATGTTCCAAAGAATTGAACAGGAGAGGAAAGAGTAGGGCCTAAAATTGGTGAGAAGGAAGAGGTTGGAGAACTCATTGATTGCCTAGCATGCTACGGTCAGCTAATCCAAATCTACTTGAGTGAGTGGTAGCAAGTTGGTTGATGAGTTGAGGGAGAAAAATAATAGTTTATGGAGGGAAGGATCCCAACAAATAGGCAGTCAAGAAGATAGGGAAGTAGGCATATACTTAAATCTTGTACTTATAGTTTCAAACTACACAAAGGGTTCGGTGAGTTCAGATGTTTTCCTCTTGTTCTTGCAATTTTACTCTTGACAGTTTGATTCTCTAAATATATTCTTAGTCAATTTTCTCTACACATGTTTTAACAAGTTGTAGAAAAATGATAATGATGTTTTTCACAACTTAAATATCTTCGACGATCATGGAGATTTTTTTTTATGCAAATGAAATCTATTTTCTTAGACATTCCCTGTTAAGAATGTAGTGGGGTGAAAGGTTTTTTCTCAATGGAATTATGTATATTGTCATTAGGAGAAGCAGGGTGCAATAGAGAAAAAAAATGTATCAGAGAATACTTGTTTTGAAGAATCGATTGTGAGGGGAAGAGGTAGGGATTCGCACTAGTGAAAAATTAAAAGAAGAAGTTGGAGAACTTATTGATTTCGATAGTTGAATTCCAAACTTCTTTGAGAAATCCTTCCCATTTAAGCAGCCTATTGAATCTTGTTAGAAATAGAGGAGAAAAAATTCTCTTATTAGTCCTCCTTCCACATCTAGTAACATTTTCCCACATGATTGTTTGATGAAGAATGATTCTATTTGCTCCTTGGAATCTCTTCACCTCTAAATCTTACTACTCCTTTTAGCTTGTATTATGAGGTTTCCTTGTCTTCTTTACCTCCAATAAAATTGGATGATGGATCTCCTTTGTCATATCCTCCAGTATGGATTGTGAAAAAAATAAATCTACATAAATGAAAAGTTCCCAACATTGACTCAATTTATTTACTTTTCTCTAAGAAAATTGCCCATTCCTCCTAGATATGGTTTACGCGTACAAATGGCAGCATAATAACAAAAACATGAACTTCCAACATACATGAACAACATGAATAGAATGTGCACAATGTGGAAATTAAATGACAAAATCAGCAAGTATAAATTATGTCATACACTTAGCAACCTAGAGATAATTGTCATCTATGAACTATGAAATGTATAAACCTACATTCAAAATATATTATGAGCAGAAATACGCATTGCCAAGCACTTTTGCAGCAAAATAAACACAATGAACAACAATCACTCAACCATGAAATACTCAAAAATTTAGGCAATGCCAGGGAAAAACCCAATGTGAGGAAACCCAAAGAGAGAGAGACAGATTTTATTAGCTTCAGGAAAGTATATCAACAGCAAAATTATAATTTCCAAGAGAAATCCACTTACAACACCCAATTTCCCCCCACAAATTATGCCTTGGAAAACATTCCAAGTTTGTACTGTTGTACGACCCACCCAAAAAAAAAATCACCTTGGAAAATGTGCCCACATTCTGTTGTACGGCCTAATCTGTATCGCCTTGCTGCAGCAAGAAAAACCCTCAAAATAGCCTCGATTTTTGTGCCTTACTTTCCTCAAAATCTATGTCCTATTTCCCTTGTTGTATGGACTATACGGATTTGTACAATACAACCTCCAACAACAACAATAAATATCAGCACACTCACACATAAATTTTCCTTGGGAAATGTGCCCTTCTTGCTTCCCACTTTCCTCTCTCAAGCTCTCTCGAAAATCTCTAAATATCCTCTTCTCTTGTTGTATCTTGCACACTACCCAACGCATTCTCTTATAATTTGAAAATGACCTTTCACCTTACAAGTGTCTTTTCACCTTCCCCATCCCTAAATCCAAAGGCCAAGATCTAATCTTTCCTTTACATGACCAAGGGACATGATTCATTCCCTCCAAAATAAATCACTTTAAATATTAAATTACAATTTCACTTTATAACATAAGTGCACTTTATGAAATAAAGTCACTTTAATATTAGAAGGTACACTTCATTAAAAAGTCACTTTAATAAAAGAACCACTTTATCACAATTTTATAAAAACTCATTTACAAAGTCAAGTGTCTAGTAGTGTAAACATGAGGTTACATCTACATACAAGACAAAACATGTGGAGTACCTTCCGAGCTACAAAAGCTAACACTCCCTCTTAGTGAGGGAAGTACTCACCGCCATCATCATCATTTGGTCCCATCACATTGTTCACAGTAGGAGTTCCCTCTTAACCTGGAGTCATCCTCAACATCTGCACAGAACTTGAACCAGAATACATCCTCCTAATAGTTATTTTCAACCATGATCTCCTAGGAGAATCCACTCCACCCTGAGCATCGGTTTGATCACACCAACTGAGCCTCATGTCAGTGCTTAGAAGAGAATCCCTCTCTTCTCTCAGAATGCAAGACTAAATCATTGGCCCCACTTCAGTCTCAGGAGTCTCCTTCTCCTCATTTGATGTTGAATCATTTCATGAAGGTTGTCCTCACAACATGTACAACCTGTCCACCTGATCACCAATCAGTTGTGGTTCAACTGGGTCCACTTCCTCCCTGTCAATAAATACATTTCCCCTCTTGAACAATGTACAATATCCAGCATCTTCCAAGGCTAATACTGAGAGAAAGTTAACCCTCAACCCTGGAACAAAGAAAACTCCATCAAGCTCTAGGAATCCCCCATACTTGAGTCGAAATCTAATCCTTCCAACTCCATGTACAGCTCGCTCCATACCACCTTCAGTATCCACCAGCTGCTCAGGACCTGTATCTATGATAATAAGGAATAATCGCCATATTCTCATCATGTGACAAGAGGCTCCACTATCAACAATCCATCTGTTATCACCCCCAAATCCTCCACTACTGACACTAGATACTAGAGTAACCAAAGAAAATTCCTTATCAAACTTGGAAGAAAAGTCCTCCATGGTTTTTGTAGCAGTTGTATCAGGCCCCTTATGTTCCTTCCTCTTCTTCTTCTTCTCGGGATACTAAGAATCAAGGTGACCCAACTGGTTACAACAATAACATCTGACTTTTCTCAATTCCCTCCCATAATTTCTTTTCTTATTTCCCTTTGCAGCAAAAGAAACATTCTCCTCAGCTCCATCTTCTTTCTGACCACTTCTATGAGATCTGATCTAGATCTCCTCTTGAGTGAAGTTGTCCCACAACCTGCTCCAATATGGAAAAATTTCTCGACCCACCATACACTTCACAAAGACATCTCATTCCTTTGTGAAGCCTTTCAAATCTCTCCTCCCCAACTCGGCTTCTGAGATGATCTCTCCCACTGCAGCTAACTATTTCTTAACTTGGGCTATTTGGGTAAGATAGGATGAAACATCCTCACCCTTAGCCATCTTCGAGTCATGCAACTTATCTTTCAAGGCCATCTTCTAGTTGGCATTCTTGGCCTCAAATAAATTCTGCAAAGCTTCCCACATCTCATAATTTGTCTTCTTCTTAGACAGATGTGGAAAGAGTGGCTCCTTCACACCATCTAGAATGATCCTCTGAGCTTTGGCCTCCTTTACCTCATGAAAATCCAAAGCAACAGGATCTGTTGTGGGAGCCACAACAACGGAACTGACATAGTTCCAAATCTTGTTCTCCTTGAGAACAGTTGACATCCAGACCTTCCACTGCAAATATAATGCATGCATCCATATTCCCTGTCATTGTTCAAAGAAAACAACCAACTAGTTTTCCCCCTTCAAACCTTGCCCAAAAATATCACTGCTCACTATAACTCAGAGCCCAAGCTCGGATACCATGTAGAAATTAAATGACAAAATCAGCAAGTACTAAATTATGCCATACACTTAGCATCCTAGAGATAATTGTCATCTATGAACTCTGAAATGTATAAACCCACAATCATAAAATAATATGAGCAAAAATACACATTTTCAAGCATTTTTGCAGCGGAATAAACATAATGAACAGAAATCACTCAACCATGAAATACTCAGAAATTTAGGCAATGCAAGGGAAAACCCCAATGTGGGAAACCCAAAGAGAGAGAGAGAGACTTTATTAGCTTCATGAAAGTATATCAGCAGCAAAATTACAATTTCCCTAAAGAGAAATCCACTTACAGCACCCAAACTTTTCCCCCACAAATGTTGCCTTGGAAAATGTGCCAAGTCTGTACTGTTGTACGGCCCACCCAGAAAACAACACCTTGGAAAATGTGCCCACAGTTTGTTCTACAACATGATCTGTACGGCCCTATTGTAGCAAGAAAAACCCTCAAAACAACCTTGATTTTTGTTTCTTACTTGCCTCAAAATCTGTGCCATCTTTCCCTTGTTGTACGGGTCGTGTGTATCCATACAGTATAGCCTCCAACAACATTAATAAATATCAGCACACTCACACATAAATTTTCTTCGAGAAATGTGCCCAATCTCCCTTGGGAAATGCGCCCTCCATGCTTCCCACTTTCCTCTCTCAAGCTCTCTCGAAAATCTCTCAATCTCCTCTTCTCTTGTTGTATCTTGCACACTACCCAATGAATTCTCTTATAATTCAAAAATGACCTTTCACCTTCTAAGTGTATTTTCACCTTCCCCATCCCTAAATCCAAAGGCCAAGATCTAATCTTTCCTTTACATGATCAAGGGACATGATTCATTCCCTCCAAAATAAATCACTTAAAATATTAAAGTACAACTTCACTTTATAACATAAGTGCATTTTATGAAATAAAGTCACTTTAATATTAGAAGGTACAGTTTATTAAAAAATCACTTTAATAAAAGAACCACTTTATCACAACTTTATAAAAACCCATTTATAAAGTCAAGTGCCTAGTAGTGTAAACATAAGGTTACATCTGCATACAAGACAATACATGTGGAGTACCTCTTAAGCTACAAAAGCTAACACACAATGAATCTCTTACTCAATGGGAATTTCCAGCAATAAAAACATAGTAACAAGAACCTAAGGAAAACCTATTCCAAGTATGCATGACCGAGGGAAAAAAATAATAATTTATGGGGGGAAGGCTCCCAACAAACAACCAAGCAGGAAGACTACATATTCTTTATTTCTTTTGAAGATATGTGCAAAGGATTCCAACAACTAGTGAAGCCACTCCCACACTAAAGAATGAGGTTCAATATCTACTCAAAAATCTATGCATGGTACTTAGTCTCTGCCATTGAAAACGTAACAGAGATGGTATTAAAATTGGACATAAATGGAAATGACCTCAATATAAAGCCAATTAAAACCTCAAAGCCTAAATATGTTAAAACTTAGGCTAAAAATTAAATTTTATTCAAAAAATTGTGTTTGTTTGTTAAAATTTTATATTAAAACAATGAAAAAGTCATTATTTTGCATGCAAGAGTATTGGAAAAATGACATACCATTTACAATATCCCTATCATCTTCAAGCAGGGACTAATAATTAATAGAAAGTAGTTTAGCCTACCAATAACGTTAAGGAAAACATTGAATAAAATAATGAACGAGGTTCAAATATTAGTAAAGACAACCAGCCAAATAATAATAGGTAGGGCACGTGAACATGAAACCACACCCAACAACAAACATTAAACCCAAGAATTTAATAATGGAGGGGGATTTTCCTTTTTATAAAAGACATAATCTCTAACCCAAGGAATGTGAGTAGGAATACTAAAAGAGATGGTCAATAATGGTAAATACCATCATATATAAATTAACTTCTTTGTCATCATATTGTGTGGCAAGTAGTTTTATTAGAATTCAATACAACTAGCACAACAATATTATAAAAATTGTTGATATACGCACATAGGATTCATTAAATTTATCTTCAGAAAACCTTATTTAAACAACTAACAGTTACTCACAAACGACAATAATTGTAGAGGCGTATAAATGGATTTTCACTCTACAACTCCCAAGGTCATTAAAATTAGAATTGTGAGCCAGTGAACAGTGAGGATTCACACTGACATATAAATGGATTTTCACTTTCCAATGTGCAAGGCCATTAAAATTAGAATTGCGAGCCAGTGAATTGTGAGGAAAAACATCAATAATTGTAGAGGCATGTAAATGGATTTTCACTCTACAACTCCCAAGGTCATTAAAATTAGAATTGTGAGCCCATGAACAATGAGGATTGACAATGGCATATAAATGGATTTTCACTTTCCAACGCCCAAGGCCATTAAAATTAGAATTGTGAGCCAGTGAATCATGAGGATTGGAAATTTGTAATAGTTTCCTCTCGAGCAGTCTAAAAAATAGTGAATTGGACAAAAAACTCCATCAAATAGAGATTGGATCAGAAAAGTAAGAAGATAAATGACAGAAAAGTAAGAAGATAAATGAAAGAAAAGTAAGAATATAAATGAAAGAGTAAAAAGTAAGAACCAAAATTAAAATTGTGAACCAGTGAACTGTGAGGATTGACAATTTGTAACAGTTTTCTATCAAGCATAAAATTTCTTCTAAGATTAAAAACTCCATCAAATAGATAATAGGATTAGATCAAAAAAGTAAGAAGATAGATGAAAGAGTAAAAAGTAAGAATCAATATACCAAATTATTAGATGAGAAAAAACAAAAGTAGTATTCTTTTGTGAATACAAAAATATTAACACTATTTAACACTATTGATTGATCGCCTCATCCAACTATCACAATGCCTACCATATTTTATAATTTTCGAGACATTTGCAAAGCTACCAGCCATGTATCATCCACAACAAATCCAAAACCCTGGGCCCTAAATGTTATTGTGCACAAAAACCAAAATATCCAAGAACATGAAATGATTGAATTATGCATTGAAACAATTGTCGCACACCCTATATGTTACTGTGCACAAAAACCAAAAGATCCAAGAACTTGAAATGATTGAATTATGCATTGAAAAAATTGGGATGGTAGGCCATGCTAATATCTATTCAAGCCCATTGCGTTGGATCCAGTGACATGGTAGAAAGGACTTGTAGGACAACTTCCATAAACTTCTTCATACAATAAGAAAACATTTCTATCTAAATAAAGTGCAAAGTCTCATGAAAATTTTGTATAAAGTCTTGAGAACCACTGCGACTTAACCCAAAAAAATGTAAAATGTTAGAGTCTCCACTTTGATAGTGTGCTAAAGTTCATGTTGGAACGTGCATGCGATTCCACTCTCTAATGCAACACAGTGACAATGTCTATAACCTCCAGGTTGTTCGATCCCATGAAGTTTATTAACGGTCTTGGCTGCAAATAATAATCATAAATCTATCTAAACCCTAAACCTAGATCTGGATTAGTTTGTACTATTAATTGCATAATCTCCCATAAGCTCGGTTTGCAACTTGCATGAGGTCGATGAAGAGAATTCCATGCACAGACCACATCCAGCTGAAAAGATATAAATCCATGCACAGGAGTTGCCTCACTGGATGGAGGATGGGAGTGCAAGAAGATCTGTTGTGTTATGGTTTGAAATGAATAGGTTTGTATTTTCCAATACCTAAGAGGCTTATTATGTTACCTGACAGTCCTCTCAAACACCGATGAAACCTTACCTGGTAAGGACATCTAGTTGTACAGGCGACATCCATCTGTAGAGATACAAATCCATGCACAGACGAGTTTCCTCATTGGACGGAGGATGGGAGCACAAGAATATATGTTGTGTTATGGCTTGAAATGAACGGGTCCATATTTTCCAATAACTAAGAGGCTTCTTCCGTTACGTGACAGTCTTCTCAAACATTGATGAAACCTTACCTGGTATGGCTTGTTCCATTACCTAACAGTCCTCTCAAACGTCGATGAAACCTTACCTAGTATGGAGAGGGATATCCACACGGTCCATAAAACGCGTCCCACTCACCTAGTAACAATGGGCTCCAGTCACCAGTATATAACACTCGTACCACTCACCCAGTAACAATGGGCTCTAGTCATGCCATGAATACTTGGTAAAAAACCTAAAGACCTAGTAGAAACCTAAATTACATTAAAAATCTAAAGGTTGAGTAAGGATTAATAATAATATCCATCATTATTATGTTAAACACGTTAATCACCATTTTTAATGACTAACGGATAAGTTTTGTCATGTAAGGAAGTTAATGCTTGAGATCACAGCCTTTCATTTATTGTGACAACTAAGAAAATTCCAAGCATATGAAATCTTGTCGATTAAAAACCCATCTACAATTAAAAGCCCATTAACTCTGGCCATTTCCAATAGGTGTACGCCTATGGGCATAAATATGGGAAGGGATGGTCAAAGAATAAAAATGCAACCATTTTGTGAATCAACTTCTTTACCATCATATTGTGTGACTTGTGGTTTTATAAAACATTGGTATACATTTTGTTATTTATGTCATCACACATATAAGTTAAACATACTTTTAAGAGAAAAGGCAATAAAAACAAGATTGTTTAATTTTTATGATGATGATGATTAATATCCACTAAGACTAGAATTTGTCTATCTAGCCTTAAGAAAGGTAAGAGATTACTTAGATTTCTTTAAAATTTTAATTATGTGCTCAAAAAACATTAAGAGAAGCATTCCAAGATCTTCATAGTTTTGATGACTTAAGAATTTAGGAAGGTTGGTGCATAAAAACTAGCATAGATCCATCTTAATTTAGATATTTCATGTGATGAAAGGGATCAAATCCCTTGATTTGCAAACATTTTTTCAAGTTTTTTTAATCTAAAAAAAAATTTCACCTCTGAGAGACTTAATCTCTCTCTGCACATGATAGATTTGGAGTTAAGATGGATTTACGTTAGTTCTTACTTTATGTGTGTGTGTGTGTGTGTGTGTGTGTCAACTCCATGTTGAGAACATATAAATGGATTTTCACTCTACAACTCCCAAGGTCATTAAAATTAGAATTGTGAGCTAATGAACAATGAAGAATGAGGACAGTGAATCATGGAAATTTGTAATAGTTTCCTCTCGAGCAGTCTAAAAAATAGTGAATTGGAGAAAAACTCCATCAAATAGAGATTGGATCAGAAAAGTAAGAAGATAAATGAAAGAAAAGTAAGAATATAAATGAAAGAGTAAAAAGTAAGAACCAAAAAAAATAGTGAATTAGAGAAAAACTCCATCAAATAGAGATTGGATCAGAAAAGTAAGAAGATAAATGAAAGAAAAGTAAGAATATAAATGAAAGAGTAAAAAGTAAGAACCAAAAAAAATAGTGAATTGGAGAAAAACTCCATCAAATAGAGATTGGATCAGAAAAGTAAGAAGATAAATGAAAGAAAAGTAAGAATATAAATGAAAGAGTAAAAAGTAAGAACCAAAATTAAAATTGTGAACCAGTGAACCGTGAGGATTGACAATTTGTAATAGTTTTCTGTCCAGCATAAAATTTCTTCTAAAATTAAAAACTCCATCCAATAGATAAGAGGATTAGATCTTGTAATAGTTTTCTGTCCAGCATAAAATTTCTTCTAAAATTAAAAACTCCATCCAATAGATAAGAGGATTAGATCAAAAAAGTAAGAAGATAAATGAAAGAGTAAAAAGTAAGAATCAATATACCAAATTATTAGATGAGAACAAACATGTGCAAGCTCAACAAAAGTAGTATTCTTTTGTGAATACAAATATCTTAACACTATTTAAGACTATTGATTGAACACCTCATCCAACTATCACAATGCCTACCATATTTTATAATTTTCGAATGCCTACCATATTTTATAATTTTCGAGACATTTGCAAAGCTACCAACCATGTATCATCCACAACAAATCCAAAACCCGGCCCTAAATGTTATTGTGCACAAAAACCAAAATATCCAAGAACATGAAATGATTGAATTATGCATTGAAACAATTGTTGTACCCCCTATATGTTACTGTGCACAAAAACCAAAAGATCCAAGAACTTGAAATGATTGAATTATGCATTGAAAAAATTGGGATGGTAGGCCATGCTAATATCTATTCAAGTCCATTGCGTTGGATCCAGTGACATGGTAGAAGGGACTTGTAGGACAACTTCCATAAAATTCTTCATACAATAAGAAAACATTTCTATCTAAATAAAGTGCAAAGTCTCATGAAAATTTTGTATAAAGTCTTGAGAACCACTGCGACTTAACCAAAAAAAATGTAAAATGTTAGAGTCTCCACTTTGATAGTGTGCTAAAGTTCATGTTGGAACGTGCATGCGATTCCACTCTCCAATGCAACACAGTGACAATGTCTATAACCTCCAGGTTGTTCGATCCCATGAAGTTTATTAACGGTCTTGGTTGCAAATAATAATCATAAATCTATCTAAACCCTAAACCTAGATTTGGTTAGTTTGTACTATTAATTGCATAATCTCCCATAAGCTCGGTTTGCAACTTGCATGAGGTCAATGAAGAGAATTCCATGCACAAACCACATCCAGCTGAAAAGATATAAATCCATGCACAGGAGTTGCCTCACTGGATGGAGGATGGGAGCGCAAGAAGATCTGTTGTGTTATGGTTTGAAATGAACAGGTTTGTATTTTCCAATACCTAAGAGGCTTATTATGTTACCTGACAGTCCTCTCAAACGCCGATGAAACCTTACCTGGTAAGGACATCTAGTTGTACAGGCGACATCCAGCTGCAGAGATACAAATCCATGCACAGATGAGTTGCCTCATTGGACGGAGGATGGGAGCACAAGAATATATGTTGTGTTATGGATTGAAATGAACGAGTCCATATTTTCCAATAACTAAGAGGCTTCTTCCTTTACGTGACAGTCTTCTCAAACATTGATGAAACCTTACCTGGTATGGCTTGTTCCATTACCTAACAGTCCTCTCAAACGTCGATGAAACCTTACCTAGTATGGAGAGGGATATCCACACGGTCCATAAAACGCGTCCCACTCACCTAGTAACAATGGGCTCCAGTCACACCATTCTATAACACTCGTACCACTCACCCAGTAACAATGGGCTCTAGTCATGCCATGAATACTTGGTAAAAAACCTAAAGACCTAGTAGAAACCTAAATTACATTAAAAATCTAAAGGTTGGGTAAGGATTAATAATAATATCCATCATTATATTATGTTAAACATATTAATCACCATTTTTAATGACTAATGGATAAGTTTTTTCATGCAAGAAAGTTAATGTTTGAGATCACAGCCTTTCATTTATTGTGACAACTAAGAAAATTCCAAGCATATGAAATCTTGTCCATTAAAAACCCATCTACAATTAAAAGCCCATTAATTCTAGCCATTTCCAATAGGTGTACGCTTATGGGCATAAATATGGGAAGAGATCGTCAAAGAATAAAAATGCAACCATTTTGTGAATGAGCTTCTTTACCATCATATTGTGTGACTTATGGTTTTATAAAACATAGGTATACATTTTGTTATTTATGTCATCATACATATAAGTTAAACATACTTTTAAGAGAAGAGGCAATAAAAACAAGATTGTTTAATTTTTATGATGATGATGATTAATATCCACTAAGACCAGAATTTGTCTATCTAGCCTTAAGAAAGGTAAGAGATTACTTAGATTTCTTTAAAATTTTAATTATGTGCTCAAAAAAAATTAAGAGAAGCATTCCAAGATCTTCATAGTTTTGATGACTTAAGAATTTAGGAAGGTTGGTGCTTAAAAACTAGCATAGATCCATCTTAATTTAGATATTTCATGTGATGAAAGGGATCAAATCCCTTGAGTTGCAAACATTTTTTCAAGTTTTTTTAATCTAAAAAAAGTTTTCACCTCTGAGAGACTTAATCTCTCTCTGCACTTGATAGATTTGGAGTTAAGATGGATTTACGCTAGTTCTTACTTTCTCTGTGTGTGTGTGTGTGTGTGTGTGTGTGTGTGTGTGTGTGTGTCAACTTCATGTTGAGAACATAAGGAATTACACATCTCCCTCATACTGAGCAGCACACCATTAAAAAAAATTAAACATCAATGTAGATCCATGTTAACTTTGTATCTATCATGCACCGAGATAGACCAAATCCCTTCAAGTGCAAATCTTTTTTCAAGTTTTTTAAATTAAAAAAAAAAAAAAAACCATCTTCAAGGACGTGTTCCCTCTTCGTGCATGAAAGATCTGGAGTTAATATGGATCTTTATTGCTTCTTTACATGTGTGTGTGGGTGTGTCAACTCCATGTTGAGCAAAGAAGGAATTACACCTCTCCCTCATACTAAGAAACACACCATTGAATTTTTTTAACCACAAGAACTTGTTTAGTTTCAATTGCTTTATACATATATATATATATATATATTGAAATATTTTATTTATGGCCGACATTGAAATATTTTTTGAATACAATTTGTCAACTCTATGTTGAGCACTGAAGGAATTACATATCTCCATCAAACTGCGATGTAAAAAGAACCTACAAGGAGAATAAAACAATTGTGTGTCTGTGTGTACATAAATACATACATACATGTATGTGTGTGTGTGTGTGTTTGTGTGGCCTCTAATCAATGGAAAGAATTGACTTTGGCTTTTCTCATTCTTGTTTGGTACCTTGCTTGGTGGATTGGTAATGTATCTCAATTCTGGCTAGGGGTCGACGCGATTATGGGTTGTGATAGAAACATTTTTCTTCTAGCAAATTGTATCCACCAACTTCAATCGATAGGGAAACGTACCTTGAATTTGGTTAGTAATGATTCGACATCATCTTTGTGGAGGTAGGGGTGGTTAATTGCAGTTGATATCGGTCTTGGCGAGTAGTTTGAAGTGCTATGGGAGGATTATGTTGGGGAGATAACAAGAGATCATATTCGCATTACTCATGTCCCAGAAAAGTTGGTTTGGGTTTTCAATCAAGTTGTAGTTTTGTATTCAATTAAGTTGGGATACTTGTTGTTGTGTGCTACAAACAATAGGCCTCTAGATTGGTGGAGGAAGAAGTTATGGTAGATCAAATCCCCTCTAAAGTGTATATTATTCATGTGGTTGCCTCTAAGAGATAAGGTTCTAACATGGGAGGCATTGTAGAGGCATAATACATCATGTCTTGGTAGATGCTCCCTATGTCGGTCGGATAGAGAGTTGACTTTGCATTTATTTATAACTTGTGCCTTCTCTTGGAAAATTTGGTCGAAGGTTGAAATAATGATGGATAAAAGTGTTCTTTGGTGCAAGGATATTATTTCAAATTGCTTATGTGATTGGTTTCTCAACATATATTTACATTTGTTCCAATTGGTTCCTCTGCTCGTCTTATGGAACACATTGATAGCTCAAAACAAAACCCTTTTTTCGGGATCTTGCATCCTTCCAGAGCAGGTTTGTGCATAGGTCAGTGTTGGGATGCAATTATATAAAGCTCATGTCAAGATTTTGATGGTGTGATCAAGTGCTCACCCCCTAATTGACAAGGGAATCTCGTGGGTTTATTTCGATGGAGCTAGCCAAGATGTGGATACATCTTGTGGCTTGGGATTTATCATTTTCTTATCAGATTCACACTATAATGAATTCAAATCTAGCTTGGCGTTTGGCACAAACAATAAGGTTGAGATTTCAATGTTTCTCTACGCATTGAAGATGTAAATGAGAAGGCATATTATGTAGTTGCAAGTTTTTTGGGACTCGTTGTTGGTCATCAATTTGATGTGTGGGATTTTGTATGTGAATAAATAATATATTTATGGTGGCTCTAGCGTAGCAGCTCAAATATGTCTTATGTTAGTTTTATTGTATTAGCTTCTCTGATATCTATTGTTAATTGAATGAGAGGAAAGATTGTCTCTCTAAAGAGTGATTGTTTATGGTTTCTTCACTTTATTCTTGGCTTGAGGAGGTGGATGGTAGATAGGTGGCTAGTGGCCAAGGGAACTTGCTAGATTTTAATATGTTGTAGGTTTGAGACTTTATTTGTAATATGTTTAATCAAACATTTGTATGTGATCCGATTCAGATCAGTTTAATTCTAGTGAATTTTGGTCCAAGGATGGAAGGTTTTCTAGTCTTGGTTTTGATCATGCCAATGGCACCTGATGCATGTACTTTAGTTTCAGCTGGCAGAGTTTTTAGTTCTAGTTTGAATGGTTCTCAGCCCGGTTTCTCGTCGTGCAGAAGGCACTTGAAGAATGTACTTTTGATTTCATATCGAATAAAAAAGTATGTATTTTTCTTAGGATATGTATGTGTGCGTGTGTGTGTGTGTGTGTGTGTGTGTGAGAGAGAGAGAGAGAGAGAGAGAGAAAGAAATTACAACTAAAGATAGACGAGGATTCTCTAGAGGGTATGTTATATAGGGTAGGGATAGAATGTCAGGTGGTTTATTCTTGGTTGTTGGGCACTGTAGATGGAGGATCCACTGCAGTTGGTGGACTATTATGATGACGTGCTAATGGAAGATAAGATATTCTCAAATACTGTCATTAAACCAAACATTGACTTGTACTTCAGTTGTGTTAGTTCATGAGGATTTTTCGACGGTTTGAGTGCTTCTCCCCCTGATATATGTCCATATACAGACATATCTATCCATCTAAAGGATTCGTCGAATGGGTTTTGTGACTTCTTGGGAAGTATCCTGAAGGAATATTTGGGGTTGACCTCTAATGGCTTTGTGTGTCAGTATGGATTGCCTGATTCTACCTCTCTTTTGACCCTTGGACATTCTTCGATACTTGGTGCATCTCATATTGTTCTTCCTATCCATGAAGGAACTAGGGATATTGGATTTGTTGGTAATAAGATTGATTTTGAGGAGTAGCAGGGGGATCTGACTCGGTTATATGGTGGTAAGACTGGTCAAAAGAGACAAAAGGCAGTTAAGTCTCGAGGTGGAGAGGTTTCATTGGTGGTAGGAAAGGATTTGTAGGTCAATCTGATAGTGAACTTGGAAGGTAAAGTGATAGTGGGGACATTTTGCGACCAAATTTTGTCGATGACTTCTCTTAATCTATGGATGGAGGGTCAGTGGGCCTCAGTTCTTGGGTATGTTCCAATATTTCATCTCTTGTCATGGGGATGGGTTGGATTTATTTTTCGTTGTAAGGATAATGTTAGAAAGATATTTTTATCTTGTTGGTTTTGGGATAGGAATCTTTGTTGTGCATTTTTGTAGCACCCTCTTTTTGATGCTCGAGAAGAGGCCATGTCAAGCATACCTAGGTGGATCAAAATCCCCAATTTTCCATTAGAGTTTTGGTCAGATTCAAGGCTTAAGTCGATTGGGGATGTGCTGGGAAAATTCATGCTTTGGATGCTATTTTCAAAACCAGCAACTGTAGGGATATGGATTAAATCTTATTGGAGCTAGATCCAAGACAAGGGCTATTTGATCTTTGGATCTTGTTGTGGGTGATTGGACTTATACACAATTGTTGAAATATCTAACTGTTCCTTTTTTTTTTCATTGTCACTAGGTTGGTCATGTTTTGGAGAATTGTGATCGAAATTTTATTAAAACGTTTCCAGGGTATCCTAAGGTAGTAATGGAAAAGACCCCAATCAACCCTTCTGCTTCCTGCGAACCTAGGATTTATGTGGATCCTACCTCATCAATCCCATTCAAAGCAGGGTATGCCTTAGCTCTAAGTCCTAGTGTTGATAAAATGGATCAACTAGATTTTATTGTCAAGGATATGGATATCCCTCCAATTGAGGTGGCTCCAAGAAAAGAGTAGTATTGTTTGTCGAAGGATTTGTTTGGGGATGATTTAGACCTTTCATCCTTGCAATGGAATATGATTGAACCTATCTGGTCTGGCAATGCGATAAATTTAAAATTTCAAGGTAATTATATTCAGTCTCATTTACCGTATTTGGGTTCCTCTTCTCATCCTTCGAGCCATAGTTCGATTAGTGTGGGGAATGGGTTCGGATAATTGGTCCCCAATGCATAGAGGTGATAGCTCCCATGTTGTTGATATTTCTCAGGATTCTGAACCTTTTTCTTCTAATACTCATGATCCATTGAGGGCTTGTTCCTCAAGTTCCTTCTCGGCTTCCTCAGGCCAAGACCCCTATCTCATGTGTTCTCATTCTTTTTCTCAGGGGTTTTCCTCTTCTAGGGGATTGGGGTTTGATGGGGTGAAGGATGCCTTTCCCTCTAAAGTGGGAAGGAATTCTTCCTTGAATCATGCACAAGAAAATTCCTTTCATGAAGTTTCTTAGGGCTGACAAAGACTCATTTCTAAGATCCTTAGAGCAGGATCAACCCCTAAGGTAGCTTATTCATGAAAATTATGACTTTAAATATGAGGGTCTTGGGGGGCAGGCCCAAAAAACTCTCCTTAAGTATATTGGTCTTGCAAGACCATCCAGATATCATGTTTATATAGGAAACCATGGGGAAAGTGATCATATCATCACAAAGCTAAAAATATTGTTTCTAGGGTGGGTCTTCACTCGGTTAGACTCAAATGGTTTTTCAAGAGAGTTCATTATAGGTCTTTCACCAAATGTGGTGCTCACAATTTATTTTTTTGTGACTTCAGGCTTATGCATTGAGGTTGATTGCAAAGAGATGGATCACTCCTTTATTCTTCTCAATGTGTATGGCCCATATGCTGACAGAGAGGTTTTCTGGAATCATCTATTTGATCTAGTGGTTTTTGTTCAAAGAAGCTCATCATATGAGGGGATTTAAACTTTACTCTCAACCGAGGGGGAAGTTTTGGGGAATCCACCCAAGAATACAATTTGACACATTTCTTTATAGGAAATCTAGAGCAAGTAGGATTGGTTGATGTGGAACATGCTTGTATCAATGTGACCCGGAGTAATAATCTAAGTGGCACTATTGGGGTTCTTAAGAGAATTGACAGGTTTTTAGTACATCACTCTTTACTACATGACATCGGAATTTATAGATCCTAGGTAAGATCCATTATGTAATACCCTAGCCCGAACCCCAATTGTAAATGTAAATGTAAATGTACATATAGGTTGGTGAGTTGTCACAACTAAGTTTTGGGTTATGTTTGTGTGCATGCACACAAAAGGTGGAGTGCGCGCCCATTTCATAGTTTGCATGCACCTGAGAAAGTGCATGAGGATTGTCTTGAAGTGCGCATCAAACAGGACTTTGTAGCCAAGATATTTTGGGGCTAGAGAGCCTTTGTATATTAATATTTTGAAGTTGGAGTGTCTGTGTGGTTTAGTGTGACAAAGTGTTGATTTTTTCACATGCACCAAGGGAGGGTGTGCTCCCATTTCATAGTTTTGTGTGCACCCGAATAAGTGTGTCGTGAGGCTAAAAGGCCAACAAGCCTATATTTGTAAAAATGAAATGACACTAAGATAATTAATAAAAACATATCACTACGCATAGACTAATCAAATAAAAAGAGAAGGGGGGCTTAAACTCCACTAGAAAAGGAAAAAAGGGGCTAAGAGTTAGGAAGAGGGAAAATTTTAATAATATTTTCAAAAATATAATTTATGGGATATATATTATCCTAAGTTCCTAAGGGATGGGAACAAGTCACCAAGTGGAGTGAATCTAGTTCTTAAGGTGATAAGGGTCTATTTTTAGCCATGAAAATATATTGTTGGTCCTTAATGTATTTCGGGGGGGTTTCACTCATTCCTTCATCATGCAGACCAACTTTCCTCTGCTAAGCATCTGTATCTTGTTGTAACTTGCTACCATCACTTAACTCTGTACTTGGGAAGGACTGGGTGTTATTGAAGAGGCGGGTTGTCAGGATCATGTGCTATTGAAGAGGTGGGTTTTCAGGCACATGTGCTATTGAAGAGGGGGGTTGTTAGGCTCGTGTGTTATTAAAGAGGCGGGTTGTCAGTCCCGTGTGTTATTGAAGAAGTGGGTTGTCGGGCCTGTAATCATTTTCTCTAGGTGAGAGAACTACTGGGAATTGATTTCCCAAGGTGCCCAGTTGAAACTATAGGGCTCTGAGACTTCCTTTCCGGCCTGTTGTTGAAGCCCTGGAAGGGAAGTGGGGAAACCGAAGGATTTTTAACAGAGAAGGGGCACACTTCCTAAGGTGGGACAGGCATGTGGGAATGAGGGACTGTGGTTTTTTTGGTGGGGTTGTCACCTTTGTCTCAATGTTTTGACTGTTGATATACCTTATCTTGGCTTAGGAATCCTTTACCTTGGTGGAGTTTAAGCCCCAACTCGAGGGTGACGTGCTGCTGAGATTTTCTAAGAGACCAAGTCTATGGCTGGGAGGAATGTTTGAGGTCTGTGTGCATTTGGTGGATTACTGTAAATTCTAACCTTGTACAATGTCTACTACAAATAGATATTCAGAAAAGAACAGAAAAGATACAATGGAAAATACAAACATTACACAGAGATTTTTCCCCTGGAAACCCAAACCACGAAAACCATCATATTCTATATTCATTCATTGTGTTACATTGTTTACAATACAATATACATATAGGAGCCAGTGGCATCCAAAACCCTAACCCAATGAGCTGGATTAGTCCAAAACCCTAATTCCTTAACCGGAAATAGAAAACCATCAGCAAAAACCATGTGCCGAAAAAACCACCTAAAAACATGACACATTTCTCGAGGTAGAAAAAAATTATATTTTTATGCGGCCCCCCCTCTAACCCCCTTGCATGCCTGGCGCATACGCTCAGACACTACTACTCGTGCAAAGAATATAACACATACCCAACAATTACAACAAAAGATAAGTTTCTTCTTATGTGTATTATTCTTTGAGTAATGTGCATATACATATTAAATATATTATGTGTTATAGTTGTATATATATATGTGAGTGGATTATATATGTTGTAGAATTTCATGTTTGATGCATATGCAGGGCATGGGCCATGAAAGTTTATATGTGTTTATATAGTGTTTAACATGTGAATACTTATGCTATTTATGTTTATGGAATTGGTACATAATTATGTTGGGTTGTGCATGTATTGTTAGTTCTGCATAATTGTTGTAGATGTAGAGTATGGTAGTTATTAAGTGTTTCTTGTTAGATAAATTATGTGGTAACAGTCATGGGATTTTGAGGCAAGTCCTGAATCATTGCGCGTGCAGGGAAATCAATCTGCACGCATAAATGGGACAGACCTTGCACACGATATAGGAATGGTTGTGTGCATAGTTGTATTATGTGTTCATTATGTTGTTATAGTCGTTATATGTTAAGTAACTTCATCAATAATCATATGGGCTCTAATGCGAAGCTAGAAATGTCATGTGCGCTGAGAGACAATCGACGCAGTTGACATAATGATGATTGGGTGAAAAGAATTATTAATACATAATTGTTGCACGTGGTGCGAGACCAGTTTGTGTGCATTAGGAAAATGTAGTTGTGTGTAGCACAAGGCTAGTTGTGTGTGTTGTTGGTTTCAATGAGTTTCTTTTGTAGAAGAAAGAATTGATATCAGAGATTTATTTAGCGAGTTATGGTAGTGGAGACTTTACAAAGTGGTAACGAGACTCAACTAGGAGGTTGGAATACGTTACAAAGTGGTATCAAAGTTGCAAAATTTTGATGTGACGTGGCCTAGAGAAGAGTTGGGACGTTACACATTGCTCAAACTATTTTCCTGTCTACATGGAGTTGGATGAGTCGATATGGGGACTGGGGGATCCATTCAAATACAACCCCTCTTGGGAAGAAGTATAGGAGTTTTAGAATTTAATTCAATACAATTGGAAACCTTATCAAGTTCCCTACAGTGCCACAACGAGCTATCAATTTGTCCTTGCTCTTTTCTCATTAAAATAAAGTGTGGTGTGTTGGGATGCATCCCAAAGGAAGGAGCATGACAAGGAACTCAAGAGTATTGAGTCTGAGTTAGAAAAAAATTATTTAGTTGAGGAAGGCCAAAGAGATTTTTTGGATGTGGAAAAAGGTCGCTTGATGGAATGTTGAAGGCATAGTACTCTGGTGGAATAGGAAAAGCAATGGAGATTGAAAATTCATGCACTCTAGCCGAAGGTTGGGGATATTAATACTAATTTTTTTCAGAAGTTTTCCAACTATTAAAGTAGATTCAACACCATTTGGGAACTAAATGACTTAGATGGGAATAAGGTTTGGGGATTTTCTTGGTTGGTCGCTTTATGGATTAACTATTTCTAATCATTATTCAAGAAGCATGAATAATTCATAATGGAAGATGTTTTGAATATAATTTCCTACTTTCCAAAAGTTTTTGAAGAAAACGATAATTAGGAATTGTGTCACGAGAAAGAAGATCTTTGAGCTATGATATTTTCCTTCAAGAAAGATAAAAGTCATGGATTGGATGGATGGATGTTAAGAACCAAACATCAATATAGCATAGAAAAACCTCAAGAAAAGTACTCAACGTCTTGAAAAAGAGATAATATCAGATAATAAGCCTCTTCGAGGGGGCAACCTCCTTTTACCCCACTTAAATGTTCAAGTACAAGATGATTCA
>JZKD02S2347200.1:129836-144836 GCA_000966675.3 Picea glauca
AATTATCTTTGGAAAGGTAGCTTAGAGTATCGTGTATCTCACTTTGCAGTTGGAAAGTCTTATCTTGGCCAAAGGATCAGGGTGGCTAGGGCCTCAAAGACCTATCAGCTTTTGGCAAGGCTTTGGTGGCCAAGTCGTTGTGGGTTTTCTTAATACATGAAATTTTATGGAGGTGCATTCTGATAGATAAGTATATATACCCTGATTATGTCCTTTATTAGATTCGAAGGCCTCAAAAATCTACTCATAATGTATCCAATCAAAGGAGGACGCTATATTTGGAATTTCCCATTATTGATCATTTCTTGGCTTGAAAGGTGGGGTCCAGTTCTCATATCTGGGTCAGTAGGGATGCTATAGTGGGTTGTAGTGATTGTATCTTTCTTCCTGAGGGTTTGGTCTCGTTTCTTCAACAAATTAGGTGTTGTACTTTAAATTGGATTGGAGACCCTTTAAGTACATCAGTTTGGGGTCAAGGTTGGATTTCAGTGGATACGTTGAACCTTGAAGCTCAGTGGTGATATCCATGGGATCATTTTTTTAATGATCTAAAGCAAGGCCATGTTATATTATTAGAGATCAATGATGAGCTAGTTTGGGCTTACAATAAATCAGGTGGTTTATATACAACTAAGCTTGGCTATCAAGACATGTTGTCTAAGGGCGATGATGATGATCAGTGGTGGTACAAGAAGATATGGAAGATTAAGGGACCACCAAAACGTATTTTGTTTTTTTGGCTGGTCCTCGAAGGCCATGTTCTAACCTGGGATAGGATGCAATGGTAGGGGAAACATGGACCAAGTATGTGTGTCTTTTGCAATGGTGTCAAGGAGACAAATATTCATTTATTCATGTCTTTCAACTATACCCATAAAGTATGATTTGAGATAGGGAATTATCTTGGTCTAGGTTCTCTTTGGGACAAAGATTCGGTGGTTGATAACTTTCATGTTTTGTTTTCATAGTCATCATTGAAGGAATTTCGTTTACTTATAATTGTAGTGGACAGGGGATTATGGTTGGCTTGAAATAAGGTATTATTCAATAATAAGGTTTTTCCTCCATTCAAAGTTTCTCAACAATCGATGGCTTTGTTGTCTAGCTTTAAGGGGGCTCATCCCGTGGGGTGTTCTTGGGATGTAGTTGTGGTGGATATTAATAAGAATATGGCTTGGGGCTTCTTTGATGGGGATTTCTAGGGGCATAATTGTATTTGTGGGATGGGCTTCATTCTCTTTCTCTCGAATGCACACTTTGTTACAAGTAAATAAAATTTGAGATCGGGATCGAATAATCAGGGAGAATTTAAGGCACTATGTTCTCTTCTTAAGAGTGTAGTGAGTCATGATGTTCTTGACTTACAATTTATGGGTGACTCTAAATTAGTCATTGATTGGATGAATGATGTTATTTTTCTTGATAAATTGGATTTGATGTCACTTGGTTAGAGGTTAAAATATGTTTCATCTATTTTTCATCACATAAATTATATGCATGTTTTCAAGGAGAAAAAATCTAAAGCATACTCCTTGTCAAAGTAAACTTTACTTTTAGCTACAAATCATATGATCCAGGAAGAGTTCTCTACCATTGAGTTAATCTCCCACAGGGAAGGAATTTTTCTTGATATGTAATCTTTAATGTCAAACCCTTTAGTTTTTTTATAGTACTAGTCTATCAATTTTGTTGTCAACTGTTGGAAGCTCAGTTAGACTATGAGCTAGCAGTCTTCTAGCCTCAGCTATAATCAGAATTTTTTTATGTTCATGGAGAAGTGTTGTTCTGCCTAAGGATTTAACTTTTTATATATGGAATAGAAGTTATTCTCTCTCTCTCTCTCTCTCTCTAACTTGATGTGGACATTAAAATATTTTTTTGTTATTAATAATTTTTTTAATATCATGTGTCATGTATATATTTAGCACAAAAGAAATTACACATCTTCGTCATATTAAATTGTAAAAAACCCTTATTTATGCAATAATGAAAATAATGAATAATAAACAACAACAAACAAAAAAAATGCATATACTTTATTGGAAAAAATATTTATATTATACTAATATACTAATAAACGTTTTGAACTCATAGATGACATGAAGATGGCCTTCAATGCGAGTAAATAAACATACAATGAAGACATTGAGTTATCGACAAGTATAAATTAGGTATTGTTTTAAACTCAGAAATGACATGAAGATGTAATTCAATGCAAGTAAATAAACATGCAATGAAGAGATTAAGTTATCGACACTATAAATCAGGTTTTTAAATAGTAAACGGAGTGTATAAATTGGAAACAAACAAAACAAACGATAAGGGATTCCATACATCAACAAGCCCATTCCATGAAATTCATATGCTTGACTTAGCATTATAAGCATGAAGCTAATAAAGAAAAGGACTTATAGTTAGATTTCTTTAGATTTCTTTAACTATTATGAACCAATATGGTTAACTATTATGAACCAATATGGTGACATGGTAATTTAAACTATAATTAATGTACATAGCATAATTTAGCAAATATGAGATACTAAGAAATTTGTTTATTATAAATATTTAAATATGGAGAATTATGTATGGGGCATTCACTTCATAAACCTGTAATGTAGTATGTGTATTTTTTGGATATTAAAAAATACTTCTAATTTTATTAGATATTAATAAATGTCTTTTAAAATTCTTTTTTTAACCCCCTCTCAACACATCTTTCCAATTAAAAAAATCTTTTTTTTAACACATATCTCCTATTTTTACTATATATCCCCAAATACCTACAAACCACCCTATACCTCACATCACTCCCCCTCCATACCTATAATATATTCATTTTAGCTTTTAGCATTTTAAAACCCCTTTTTATGAACAATTGAATGTTGGTTGACTTCTCTCATACATGTTCACTCCAACATGAGGATGTTGACAAGTGTTCGTAAATTGTAACATATTGTACTACATGACAATTTTTAGCCCAACAATTATTATCTACTTGAATAGGAAGAATCCATTTCCTAAAAATTATATTAAACATCGAAGATCGGGATTATAAAACATAGTTACCAACTTAACGAGAATTGTGACCTCAAAACGAAAACTCTAGCCCATATCATATGACATTTTTGGGTAAAAAATAGCAAAATCAAAAGATGGTGCTACTGGTAGCATCCTTTTTGGGGGAGGTGGTTAAAATTGCAACTTGTTTGAAATTGTGTCCTTGACATTGAAAACAAAACCCTGAAATTGACCCTTGAATCGAAAAGTGATGCTACCAGTAACACGACTTTTTTCTAGTGTTAAAACTATGACCTAATTGAAACGTGGCCTTGACCACTTGCACCACCGCAAATACAACACTGAAAATTGACTCCTAAATCTAAAAGTGATTTTTTTTTTTGTATGTGGCGGAATCAAAAACCGGGCAGGCTCATAATCATTTGACATGGGGTCGATTTCGACTGCTACCACGATAACCTCCAAGAATACCCATGTGGCCCCACGCGTTGTACATGCGACTTTGCAAGTTTCAAACCAACAACATCACAAAGAGTGCCTTAACAATGCACTCTATCGCCAACTGATCTACACCTCCAGAACTAATCTATTTTTATTTTTATTTTTAAATTAAAAAACAACCCTTAAAACTCTAAATTTAAAAGAAAAAAATTTAAAATAAAAAATACAATTTTTTTATAAAAAAATTTAAAAAACAACTTAAAATAAAAATTAAAACATAAAATCAAATTAAAAAAATATAAATAAAATAAAATATAAATATTAAACACAAACATTAAAAATAAATTAAACGATACATAAATTAAAAAAAATAACAACAAAATTTAAAAAAAAAACAACATTACAATTAAAAAGATTTAAAAAACACTATATTAAATGTAATAATAATAATTAAATTAAACTAAACTAAACACAAACGTAAATGTAAATAATAAAAAAATTAAACACAAACCATAAATTTTAATTATTAAAAAAAAAAAATTCTGGAAATTCGTGGGAGGGGGCGATCCCTTCCCTTTGCCTTGGATTGCATTAAGTTAGTTTAGTAGTGTATAATTTTGATAAGGTTTTAATTTTTTAAATAAGTAGTTAGAATGTTTTTTGAATCACTGGAGTCATCATGACCTCATGGCGTTAATTATTGCTCCACTTGTGTTGTTGACGTGGAAAGGATAAGCACGGAGGCCAGCGGGGCCTCCATTAGTATGTTGTGTTATGGATTCATTTCCTCGGGTCATTGTTGAATATAATAACCTAGGAGCTATAGTGTGGGCCTTATACCCTAAGAAGATCACGACGCTATTTCCATACATTCCTAACATTATATTTAATTTTTTTATAAAATTTAATATAATTCATTATACATTTAAATTTCCACCAAAGTTAATGCCTAGAACTTTGGAAACCCCATATTTTAAATAAGCTCAAATGTACGTATATCTTATACTATCACATGGATCTTCAAGATATTTATGCTAATTTAAAAATATAGACAAGTAGGTTATAATGAATCTAGTAAGGTATTTATGATGGAAAGGTTGAGCTTGAAAGAATGGTGAACCAAGCAAACCAGGTGAACCAGGCGATCCTGTATTCTTTAGATCTAGGAAACCATAGGGTAGATACAGGGCCTCACTGAAGGGCAGTCCTCCACACCTTCTCCTGTTCCCTTCCTAACTGTTTTTCTGTCCTTCTTGCTCCTCTCGCCTGCTGTAACTGTTGCACTTAACTGTGTTTTTTGTCTTTTAACGAAGCGTAACTCCCTACTGGACTGTGTTGTTTTGTTTTTTACTGAGTTGTTTTTGTCTTGTCTCTTGCTTCGGATAGAGACCGCTCCTTTGTCTTGGACTGAGCTTTACTGCTTTGGTCCGACTTTCATGTCTCTTTAGATGCTCGTCCCAACCTTTTGAATCCTACGCACTGACCAGTCCTTATCCACTCCTCTGCGACCAAGTGGGCCTACAGCGAATCTCCTGCTCCTTTCCATCATGGAATCGCTGACCAATGCACTATTGAATCCATCTGACGAACTCCTATGGAATCAGGTTGGTTTCTTCGAGCATGTGGACTCTCTGGGAAAAAGCTTATCGTCCCTCCCCCCAAAGACCGTTCCACTTAGCCTCTCCTCTATCTCTGTAACTCCAGCTGTGTCAGGTCCTCCCCCACCGTCTGCTGCTCTTCTCCCGAGACCTTCTTCTCCTGGCTCCAAGAGAACTCTCCCTAACCTTACAAACTGTTTTTCTTTTCCTGAAGTTCAAAAACTTCCTCCTTCTTCACTCTGAGGGGCTCCCACTGGGCGCAAGGCTTGGAAATCAAACAGGAAAACCAAATGTTTGATATTGGGCGACGGAGTGGGCCTTGAAAATCTCTGCAAGATGTCTATTTGTGCCCTGGTTGGCCGCATCTCTTACAAGTCTCTGAATCCTCAACCTCTCGAGGACTGGTTAAAGACTAAATGGGTTCCTCTCCTGGGCTATTGCCCGGAAGTCATGTATCTTAAAAAAGGCTGGCTCGGATTCCTTTGCAGAACCCCTAAAGATGCCTCTCTGTTATTATCCACTTCTTGGGTCTTTGGGGGAAGCAGCCTCATGCTTAAACGCTGGCGAATGACCCTCAACCCGGACACTGATTACTTTCAACTCAGACATTTATGGGTGTTGCTCCCGGGTCTCCCTCTTCACTTTTGGAACAAAGCAGCTATCAGAGCGATAGGTGACTCTTTGGGGAAGTTCATCTCCTTCGACACAGATTCTCTTATGGGCTCCTCCAGGAAGATGGGCAGGGTGCTGGTAGAGATTGACATTACTGCTGGACTATCAGAAAACTTGGAGATCGAATGGCGAGGACGCAAGTTTCTACAAACCCTGGACTACCTAAGCATTCCTTTCCGTTGCAACAACTACCGTGAAACTGGTCATCTTCGCCGATCTTGTCCGGGTAAGTCCCTTTCCTTTACTTCCGAAGAAGATGATCTTCACCTTAACCCTCCAGAGTATATGACCGCTGACCCTTCTCTAGACTTCCCGGTTCCTCCACCTGACCCACCTTCCCCTCCCTTACCCGGCCAACCTGTTTCCCTGTCAACTAAAATATCATATCTCTGTCCTTCTCTCTTTAACTCACTCTCTACAACAGAAAGGGAAACCATTAACCGCTCCCTTTGGCACACTAACCCTCTTACTTCTTCCACCTCTCCTGTTTTAGAGAAGACTCAGACCTCCTTCTCACCAAGCACTTCGCTCGATTCTTTCCCACACCAAACACTTGAATCCACTCCCCCTGCTACCCATCTTCCCCCTCCACTTTCATCTACTCCTCCACAACCGACCGTTATGCCCTGCGCCCACACCCCTGGCACTGAACCCTTTGATTCTCAAGCTTCACGCCCAGGCTCCAGTCAACCGATTGGAAGCGAGGCTCCCTCTCTCTCAACTGCCTATTTTCCCCCTCTTAAACCTCCTTCTTTGTCACAGCCGACCGATCAGCCCTGTTTTTCAAACCTTAACTCTAAACCAACAGCTTCTCAAGATTTTCCTCCGGGCTATAGTCAGCCAATTGAAGCCGAAGATTCACTATTGGCAGCGTTGCACTACGAGTCTCCTCCCTTCTTGTCGGATCTCGATTCACAGCTCCAAACCTTCCGAGGGAATCAACTCGTCCCTTCCTCATCGAGGGCGGGAACTTCTTCATCTCAGCATACTTCCAAAGATTCAAAAACTTTTGCTTGGTCACGAGGCTTGGGTGTCGAACTGTCCCCTTTACAAACAAGAAGTTCCAGAAAAAAGAAAGAAGCACAAATCTCCCTACAGTCTCCACCAATCGACCCTGCACAAAACAGAAAGGCCCTTAGAGCATTGAAGGCCATTGCTCGTTCTAAATGATTGTGCTCTCTCTTAATTTACGAGGTATTGAAGGATTACTCAAGCTAGCCTCCTTCCGTAAATTGCTCGAACTTACTCTTCCAAATGTCATTCTCCTACAAGAGACTCTCTCCTCTGAACAAAGCTCCCGAGCCTTCTTACACTCTGTTCGTTCTTCTTGGCTTTCAGCAGCTGTCAATGCCATGGGTAACTCGGGTGGCTTGTTAGAGGCTTGGGATCCAGTTTTTTTTGACCTGGTTCCCTACCTCACCTGCGGTGGTTTACTGTTGATTGGACGCTGCCTAGCTACCAATCAAGCTATAGCTTTCTTAAACGTTTATGGCCCTTGTCAGAACAGGGTGCAGTTCTGGACGTGTCTTGCAAATAGTGGTATTCTAAGCATCCCCAACCTTATACTTGGAGGTGATTTAAATATCATGCTATCTGCTGATGAACACTGGGGTGGAGCTCCTTCGTCAGGCCCTGGAGATGCTTTTTACAGAGATATCTTCCGTTCCAGAAATCTCATTGATGTTTTGTCGTTTAAAATCGTTCCCACTTGGCGAAATGGGCGTTCGGGGAACGAGGCCATAGCCAGGCATCTTGACCGTTTTTTAATCTTTGACTCCTTCTTGACTTCCTCAGCCTTCCCTACTTCGTGGGTTGAGTACCCATTTTTTTCTGACCACGCCCCCATACTTCTAAATTTGAATCTTCCTCTCCAGCTATTCGCCTCCCCCTTTAAGTTCAATCATCACTGGATATCCGATAATGATTTTTCCGATCTGGTCCATTCGACTTGGACAGATCCCCGTTTCCTTTCTGAATGTAACCCACAGCGGCGCATTCACTGGAAACTACAGGTTCTAAAAGCTCGTACAAAACACTGGTGTGTCATTAAGAAGCAGGCAGAGGCGACCCTCCTATTAAATATGAACTCGGAGATTAATAAATTTATTCTCCTTCAATCTTCATCAGTACTGTCATTGGAGGATACCAACTCCTTAAAAGCTCTTGAAAGGCGCAGAGATCTCTACCTGAGGGAAGATGAAAAGGCCTGGAGACTCCGTAGTCGAGCGACCTGGCTCCATTGGGGAGACTCAAACTCCAAATATTTCCATAATTTGGCAAGTTTTAACAGGTTCAAAAAACATATTTGGTCTATACAAAGCCAGCATGATGAGACCGTTCGAGGCCAAGAGGACATTAAAGCAGAGGCTGTCACTTATTTCAAGTAGTTGTTCAAAGCCGACAGGAACCCATCTCTCCCCGAACAAGTTTCTACAGCAGGTCTTTATCCTAAACTGGTTTCAACTTCTGAAGCTTCTAATCTCTTTAAACTTTAAACAAGTCTCTCTTTCGGAGCTAAAGGATATTTTGTTTCACTTCAAAAAGGAGAGGAGTCCAGGGCCCGATGGCTGGACGACAGAGTTCTTCTCCCATTATTTTGACCTTGTTGGCCCGGATCTTCTACTGATGGTTGAAGACACTCGTATCAAAGGAAAGATTTCAAATTGTATTAACTCCACTTTCTTGGTATTGATCCCCAAAGAAAACAATGCAATCTCCTTCAATGACTACAGACCAATTTCACTCTGCAACCTAATCTACAAATTGGTTTCAAAAGTTATCTCAAACCGCTTGAAGCCGTTTCTGGAAAAGAGTCTGTCTGCTGAGCAGCTTGGGTTTTTAAAGGGTAGGAGAATACAAGATGCCATAGGAGCTACACACGAGCGCATCCACTCCATAAAACAGAAAAACCTCAAGGCTTTGATCATGAAAATTGACCTTAAAAAGGCTTTTGACAGCATTGACTGGGACTTCCTGAGACTAGTCCTCCACTCAGCGGGTTTTGGAGTCATGTTCACAGATTGGATTCTGGCTTGTGTCACAAGCGCAAATTTCGCGGTGCTGATCAATGGGGAAGCGACAGATTTCTTCAAAAGTGAAAGGGGTCTCCGACAGGGATGCCCACTCTTGCCTTATCTCTTTTTACTCATTATGGAAAGCCTTAGCCTCCTCCTTTCAAAGTCCTTCTCTGAACAAAAATTATCTGGCATAAAAGTCTCAAAGCTCACTAAGATTACTCATCTCATGTTCCTGGATGACATCCTCCTGATGTCCTTAGCTGCTCGTACAGAATGGTTGTTTCTTTTAGATGTTCTTCATATTTTCTGCTCCATTTCAGGACTGTCCATCAGCACTTTAAAATCCACGGTTCACTATTGGGGAGTGATGGAAGCTGAGCTCTCGCTTCCCAAGAATTCCATCCCCTTCCCCTTTATAGACTTAAGTAATGGACTCAGTTACCTGGGATTTAAGATAAAGACGGGAGCCTCCACCTCTGCAAATTGGCGATGGCTTGTGGCTTTGTTCGAAAGAAAGATTGGCTTTTGGTGTAATAAGTGGTTGTCCCTGGGTGGGCATTTCGTTTTAGTAAAATCGGTGCTTGAGGGGCTTGTTGTCTACTGGATGACTCTTGAGCGTATCCCAATCAATATCATTACTTTACTTCGGAGGCTCTCCATCAATTTCCTCTAGAATGACCATGCTGGTAAGCGTCGTTATCACCTTTGCAGCTGGCAGTCCCTCTCAAAACCCCGAAAGGAAGGGGGTTGGGGGCTCAAGAACCTTTCAGTCTTCAACACGTCTCTCCTGGCCTTCTCATTCTGGAGAGCACTTACCCTCAAAAGTATATGGCACCGGGTCATCTCAGATAAATACCTGGATTCCCTTCCTCTCAACCTTTGGTTGCGAAAGCCCTCTCTCGAGCTGAAACGTGCCTCTCCCTTTTGGAAGGGGCTGATCAATGCCTCCCCGGTGGTTTTACATTGGCTTCGTTGGAAGCCTGGTTCTGGTTCCGATATTCTCATCGGCAGAGATAAGATCCTTGGATTGGAGAATCGCTCCATCCTTTCGCCCCCCCTCAAATCCATGCTCTCATCTTTAAATCTCAGATCTCTGGCGCAAGTAAGTGTGGCAGCTTCTTCACAACTTCTCTCTGACGCATGGATCCATAGTCGAGACCCCCACCTCTCAGGATAGTTAGCTATTGAATGGGATGCTTACTCATCAGCGCTGCAGTCAGCTGGTATTTCTCTCTCTCTCTTTCTTGACTCTCTTTTGTGGGCAGGGGGCGACGCTTCTGGCTTTCTGATCATCAAAAATGCTTATGCGGCCCTCCTTCCTCCATCTGTCGATTGTGCTGAGGCCCCGTGGCTCTTTACATTATGGAAATGGATGATTCCTTTAAAAGTATGTATCTTTTGTTGGCTGTGTGTTAAACAGAAGCCTCTCACCTGGGAGATGCTTCAAAAAAGGGGTTGGCAAGGTCCCGGCCGCTGCCCTCTGTGCAAACGAGATAAGGAAGATTTAAATCATCTCTTGATACATTGCTCTTTCTCAGCGAATATTTGGACTTGTATTTCCCAGTTTTATTCGCTGCAGCTCGTTTGGAAGGGCGATTCTATAATGGAATGCTTCTCATCTTGGCAAACAATCAAAACGGCCCCTCTCCCGTTGGCAGCTCTAGTCTGTTGGTGGATTTGGATCGAGCGAAACCATGTCATATTTGAGGATTGGCCACCTCACTGTCCTACAGTTCTGCACAGAATTGTTTCCTCCTTTCACTGGCAGCCGACCTCTATTAAATCGATCCCAAGCAAAGCATGTGTCCATCACTTGGCGGAAGGCTATACTCTCATTTGTTTTGACGGTGCAGCCCAGCAGAATGGTCTCTGTTGTGGGGCAGGAGGCACCTTTAAATCTCACCAGTCAAGGACGTCTTTTTGGTTTTTAAACTGTGGTGCGGGCTCAAACACCAAAGCCGAACTCATGGGCTTATGGGTTTCACTAGCCCTTGCTTCTGTTTGGTCTTTAAATCACATTCTGGTTTTAGGAGACTCGAAATTTGTAATTGAATGGATAAATCATAACCAGAAGCTCCACTCAGTTCACATTGAAGGATGGAAGGAAAAAGCTTTGAAGCTGTCCAATAGTTTCTCCGACATAAACTTCCGACACATTCCCAGATTTCTCAACACAGTTGTGGATGCTCTTTCAAAGAAGGCTCTAAGTGGAGTGGTTGGTAGGCTCTCAGTATATCATGTGGATGATGGCATTGAGAGTCCCATCTCCTTTTATAACTTATTCGAAGGATAGTGTCCTAGAATTGATGTTGATTTCTCTTTGTATGCTTCCTAGAATATTCCTCTTTCGCCTTGAAAAAACGATCTGTTCTCGTTTTTTTTCTTCTATTTCTTGAGGTCTCTTTTGTCTTGTTCTGGATCGTCATCCGTTCGCCATGTAAAGAATATACATGAGTCGTTTCATCTGTTAGAACCTGTTCTCTATTCAGGCGAGACTATTACTATAAATGGATTTATACACTTTATAAATTTGAGGGAATTTTCTAATGGGAATCTAGTAAGGTATTTATTACTTTTATATTCATATTTAAAGGAATTAAGGTTTTTGCACATCCATTTATAATTTATCTTTTTTTTCAACTGAAAACTTCTTATTATATAAAATATATAATTTTTTATATATGTTGAAAATGTCCAAAATTTCCAGGAAATTTTGTTCTTCCCTCTTACTCAGATAACAAGTATATCAAGCTAAACTTTGTCTTACAAAATCATATGTTACTCTCCCCTAAAGTATTGAAGCCCTCCTAACTTAAGTATACATGAGATTTACATTCTGACATAATAACAAAATAGTTCATGTCTCCAAAAGAAAATGCTTTATTAATATTTATATATTTATAGAGATAGTAGGCCCTTCATTTTCATCCTCCCATTGTGAATAGTATATTTTTCCTTATGGATTATTGACCGCCTTCTTTGATAGTTTATCGGCCTCCATATTGTATTCTCGGAAGATATGGCTAAAGTTGAGCTTGCTGAAATATTTGTAGAGCTCTCTAAATTGGACTTTCCAATAGTTTAGAGAAATTACCTGAAGTTTCCCTCTGTTGTTGCACCAGTCAATTATTATTTTTGAGTCTCCAAGAACCTGTAAATTGTAGATATGCAGTCTTGTGGCCCGTAGGAGAGTTGCCCAGACTCCTAGAAATTTTTCCCTTGTGTTGGTACCGAGACCACAGTTACAAGTCCAAGTGATGGAGGTTTTATCACTGATCTTAATCACTCCCCCAACCCCACTGTTTGTACCATTTGTTAGCGCAGATCCATCAAAATATCCCACAGTTTCCCCTGTCTTTAAAATAGTTTTATTGGTTCGGGAGAGAGACACTTGGAAAGTCCTTGATGGTTTTATATAAGAGCCACAAGACTTAAAAACAACTAAGTCAACAACTGGGCTTCCATCCTCAAATATGGCTCTATTATGCTCTAGCCAAATGTATTAGCAAACTATAGCTAGCAAAGTAGAATATTCTAATGCATGTACGATCCACTTATCATAACATAAAATAATATTTGTGCCCTCCCAATCATATATTAATTTTAGAACCTTTAAGATCTGAGACCACACTTGCCTTGTAAAAACAGAATTGATCAATATGTGACTAACTGATTCTAGTCCACGAGTGCATAATAAGCAATAGCTAGGCCCTTCCCATCCCTTGGAAAGTAGTGTGTCCCAAGTGGGTATCTTATTTTCCAACGCAAGCCACAAGAAGAGTTTAATTTTTAAAGCAATATGCAAAGACCAAAAATATTTTCTCCATCTGCCAAATTGATGCAACCATTTTATCCTCGTTATGGCTCTGTAGGCATTCTTAACAATTAAATATCCAGATTGATCACCACTATTCCAATAAAGTTTGTCATCTATGTCCTGAAGGAGTATTCCATATCCAGATAATGCCCTGCAATATTCGTCACATTCAAAAGCCAGACCTCCTCAGAGGGAAAGTTCTCCACTTTCTTTCCATAGTGTGCCAAGAGAGTCGGTTTGCGCCCCTCCACTAGCCTGATATAGAAAAGTAATGTTTCTTTGATTTAACTCAGTAATGAGTGATGGGGATAGGAGAGAAGAGGGCCCCATACCCAAAATCATATCTTTAGATCGACCGTATTGAACCCGGGCTCCAGCTCAGCCACTTTGTTATGATCAGTAAATCTTTTAAAAGGTTTTTCCAGGTCAGTGAAGCCGTTGATATCCTAGAAGAGGCTGATCTAAACCTGGTGGCCACTAAAATATAGGGAAGGTATTTATCTTTGATAATGATGTGTCGGATTCCTTTCTTCATAAGGAGTCGCCACAAAGTGTTTGCTACCAGTGCACTGTTAAAAATAAATATATTCCTCAAGCCCCATCCTCCAAATAACTTCGGTTTAGCTATGTATTCCCACCTACAGAGGTGTAAAGGATTTTTACCACTGCAGCCCGACCAAAGGAAGTTAAAGGTAAGTTGTATGATCTTGCTTAGCACTAAATTCGGAAGCGCTGCCAGAGACATCCAATAGACCAGATGGCTTTCCAGAAACACTTTAATGAGTATATATCGCCCACCAAGAGATAACCACTTGTTACACCAATGATCTATCCTTTTTTCAAACTTTGAAATAAGCCACAACCAATCCTCGGTTTTGTAATTATCAGATTTCAAAAAATATCCCAAATATTTGAATTCTAGCTTGAGGTCTAATTTGTACAAGAAGAAATCCATAAAAAATTTTAAGAGGTCACCTTAAATGCCAGCGTAATGAGCTGTAGATTTGGACAAATATCTTTCCAAACTAGACGCACAAAAGAAAAATTTTATAAGCTCATTGATCACCTTCCATTCCTCTAAAAAAGCTTTGGTCATTAGTAGAACATCATCTACAAAAAATAGATGTAGGATCCTTACAACTCTAGAAACCTTGATGCAAGTTAGTTTCCCCTCTGCTTGCCCTTTTTTTAACAATAAGTTGAGACCCTCCATTACCAAGATGAATAATAAGGGAGATAAAGGGCACCCTTGTCTCAACCCTTCTCTCCATTTATCAGGACTACATATGTTGCACTGATCACACAGCTCATGATCCAATTGGTAGTGATCAGTCCAAAACCCAATTGGATTAATATCATTCTAAGAAAATCCCAATTGATACAGTCATATGCCTTTTTTAAGTCAAGCTTCAGAACAAGAGCCTGTAACTTTTTCCTCTTAATGTTGTGTAAGCATTCATGGGTCGTCCTAATAGCATCTAGAATCTGTCTCCCTTTAAAAAACCACAATTTATGTTCCAAGAGGGATCGAGAGAGAATTGTTTTGATCTTGTTTGCAAAAAACAATTCTATAATTTTATAGCACAGGTTATAGAGAGAAATCAGTCTAAAGTCCCTGAAAGTCGAAGGCTTATTGACTTTTGGGAATGAGGACCAGAAAAGTCGAGTTTAATGCTTTTGTAACCACTCCCCTGCTCCTGGAGTCCTCTACCACATCCAGCAGCTCATCCCCCGCCAACTCAAAAAAGTGGATAAAAAACGCCATCGTCTAGCCGTCAGGTCCTGGGCCTCTGTCCTTTGCAAATTCTTTAAGTAGATTCCATAATTCCTCCCTCTTACACGGACTTTTGAGGCGAAGTGTGTCTTGTTCAGTTATACACCTAGTGATCCAGGTGGATATTGGTGGCCACACACCTATTCCACTTGGACCCCCACCATTGCTTCTTTCAGTTTTTCAGTTTTCGCACAGTTTACTATTTTTAGCAATTTTTTCGGGTCTTGAACTTCCGGGGCCATTTTGAGGCCCTAAACGATGTTTTTTTGGGTTTTTTGTTGTCACAAAATACCATATAATATTGCTATTTTGTCTCGAGCGTTGTAGGCCTCGGATAGATCTTTCCAACGAGCTATCATATGCCTAAAACGAAGATCGTATGCAAAAGTTATGACCCCGGAAAGTTGATGCACCAACTTACCCAAACGGGGCCCACATGACTTTTGGCGCTTCATCTCCCAGGGTTAGGTTTTTGGATGTCTAGGACTTTTGGCATTCCCATTTATTGTAAAAGGGTCTTCAGAGCCTCATTGTAATCATCTTCCCACGGATGCGAGTAGTGGCCACATCTCTTCTCAGAGATAAGCTACCAATGCCCTAGCTAGTTTATTTCCATTCTGTCTGTAAGCATATTTCAGTCATTTGTTATTAATGAAATGAAGT
>JZKD02S2347200.1:165358-177173 GCA_000966675.3 Picea glauca
TGCCTCTTCGAGGAAGCAACCTCCATCAGAGTAGAGCTCTATTACAATAATATCCAAGACAAGGTTTCTCATACCCTCTATTTCTATTTATACTCTATCTATCCAAAAGAACAATATAGAGGAAGATCGTTCTAGAAGCGGAAGCTTCTATTAGTTCTTCTTACATTTTATTTATTCTTCCTTATTGTTAGGTCTTATTAATATTGGCCTTTATTACATAGAATTATATTATTCTACCTACATGAGGGGTTAGGGAGGTTAGGTCCCTAATCATTTACCAATGGACAATAAAGGCACATGCATATAGTACATTGGCAAGGACCGAGAGGATCATGACAACGTGCAAGTTTAAAACAACATGAATATTTTATAGAGTCAGGTGTATTTTGGATCAATTTGTTAAGCAAACAACATGTAGGAACACTTGTAACTCTTGTTTGGTGCATTTTTTTTGTCAATAGAATTAATTACAAAAAGGTGTACCTTGGAGGGTCTTTTCTGTCAGTTTTCTCTGGCCTACTTTCGAGACGGGGGGCCTCCTCATTACTAAGCTCTTTATTACTGTGGGGAGTAGGAAGTTGGTAGTTGAGGTGAGTTAAGGCTGTAGGTTTAGGTGGCATGCTTCGATTAGAGGGAGAAGCTTCCAGATGGAAGCTGAGGTTAGCGCACTAATGGGTGCGACTGACGAGGCACTCTGGCATAGTGCCAACCTATTCACATCGGTTGACGGGCTCAGTGTGAGTACGTCTAGACATAACTTGCAACAGAAAGCCACTTCTTCACTACCTAAGGTAGGTAGGTTGCTCCGGGACAAGAAAAGTCAACCAACTCCTGAGCCTTTCTCACCTCGAGTTTGCACTAAGACTGTTGTTGAAGAACTGGGAGTTATATAGGAGACTATTGGAGCTTGACCTAAGGTAGTATTCAAACCGAGAGCTCAAGGGAGACCCGCCAAACAAGTTAAGTCGTGGAATACCAATCGGTCTAAGCGTAGTGTAATGTTCCCAAGCCAATATGCCATGAACATAACGTCTTGCATAAATTTTAAACTTGTACTGAGTGTGGCATTTCGTCAAACACTTTGCTTACTATGGTTCTTTAGGTTGTGCTTAGGGTTATAATGATGGTTTATATGTGTATTTGCAACAACAGATAAGAAGGTAAAGCAATGTAACATACCACAACCATATGCAAGATCAACAATATGATCAACAATCCAAAATGATTCAGATATGATCTTTATTCATAATAATAAGAACCTGATACAAGGATGATGCAGATCTGGAATAACATCAGATGGCTCCAAGAGATAATATATGAGCTGCTACAAAATGCTCCCGATAAGACAAAACAAACCTCCAAAGGTTGCATATATAATGAAGACCGATATAAGAGAGATCTAGGCCGTATGAAGTGCCAAACCTCAAGTTGGATGGTGCTTTGTCCCGCTGGAACACTGAAGACCCTCAATAATTCGAACCTATTGTCAAAGAACTCCAAATACTCTGTAGAAGATGTCAAACTGTAGATCGGGATGAGTAGAATCCCTCCTGAAATATCAAATCGAAATACCAAGGGAAACTCCTCCAAATGTTGAATCCTCCAATGGAGTTGCACCCTCCCGAAAACTGGCAAACCCTACAATTTCGGCCATGATGAAGGAGGCCTCCAAATGCCCTGAAACTTGCTAGAAAGATAGATCGGGACACTACAAGTCACTAGGTGAAGTCTCGGAGTCAGATCTGAAGTATAACTCCTCCAAACTAAACATATCTGAATCTCATAAATGCCCTCCTTCTCTCCAATTCGTCCCAATGCTCTAAGAAATCATCTATACCATGGAACTCTCTCAAAAGGCACAAGAAATGATGGTGAAGACCCTGTAAGAAGAACCCAGATGCTCAAATCTCCAAAATCCCTTCTCCTTGGCTAGATCAAACCTTCCTTCAATGGATGGTGTGCCCCCTTTGTTGGAAAACCCTAACTGGTACGACCCTGGTAATCCTCCTAAATAAATGATGGATGTAGAATGGTGCGGGTGGAGTATTTCATCCTCGAGACCAAGCTTGGAACAAGGTGAGTGGAATCTTTCACCACGGAGTTGTTCTCTAGGGTTTGTAATATCAAAACCCTCAAAACTATATGCTCAAGAGCATCAACAAGCAAATACCATGAATCCAAGATGAAATGAGAGCTGCACCCTAGCCTTCTCTTTATACTTTTTTATGTTTCCTTGTTGAGTTGAGTTAACCCCTAGGGTCAACTCCTAACTCAACCTCCAACGCTTTATTCCTTCATTGAGTTGCCTTTTTAACCCTTTTTACCCATTCATTAAGTCAACTTAAAAATATAACATTAGTTTCGTTGACTCTTCCCCTTTGTGTGAGACTATGGTCTAGTGGGGATGCCTAGACCACTGAGTCTTCCCAAACCTCTTCATCAAGAGGAGGGGGACATTACAGAGCAGACTGATTATGGGGTCGTATATTGGTCTCGAGGACACTTGCAATCTGACATTAACAGTTTTAGTGGGGTGTCTGCTCTATCGATCACTCTATAACATTCCTTTACCTGTTTGGGTCGAGGAAACATGGGCATCGGTACTGGGGTATACACCAAAGATCCTAAATTTGACGAGTGGCTGGCTCGACTTCTGCTTTCATAAGTCGGAAGATACTATATATATCTTGGACAAGCTGTGGGTGTTGGACAGGTGCAACCTTATGCTAAAATGATGGAGGGTGGGTTTTGACTCGTTTAAAGATTATTTCCAGTGCCACCATCTGTGGGTCCTACTACTGGGTTTTCCTCTACAACTATGGAATCATAAAGCTTTGGAAGATATCGAGAATGATTTGGGTAGATTTATTAAAGTAGACGAAAATCTTTTGAAAGCTCCGAACAAACGATTGTGCAGGGTTTTAGTCTAAATAGATATCCATGTTGTCCTTTTGGAATCCCTAGAGATCGAGTAGAGGGGACTCTTGTTGCTCCAGAGGATTGATTACCTTGGAGTACCTTTCAGATGTTCCAGTTGTCGTAGGACGGACCACATGTGCAAGGATTGTAGGGGATCCATTGAGGAGGTTGATTCATAGGATTCTATGCTTCGTGGTCTGACCCGGGAAGACTATACATCGGTGGACTCATCGGATTGTGGTTTGTTTACTTCAACATCTGGGACTCCCTGTCCTTTAGCGCCTAGGGCCACTTTCACGGGTAAGTTGAAGAGCATTTGTCCTCATCTATTTTTTTCATTGTCTACCTGGGAAAAGGATTTACTGGACTCAGATTTTTGGGTGGATGAGGATAGGAGGCTGGATTCTCCTATAGTTTCATTACTTGATCCTTTTTCAGTTGATAGGGGAGGGGTTATTCATGTTTCTCCTAAACATGGTGGGGAGAATGGGCTAGAGCCTGTGGGAAACAATAGTATTCCTACTTCTACTTCAGAGACCACAACTCCTTGTGGAGCCATAGTTTCCTCTTGTGAACCAGAGAGGGCTGTCAGTTTTGACTCAGATCACCTTTTTTTTGAAATAGAGGTATTCCAGAGGGATAAAGCCCTTACTACAGAGGCAGATAAGGCTTCTTCCTTCGTCACGGGATTTAGAGAACCCGAGCTCAGGGATAACTCTTTAGGGGATGTGTTGGATTCCTTGGTACCTGCCTTTAAAAATATCCCAACACTTGTACCTATTCCTATTTTCCAGGGGATATTTGTTGTTAGTACTGAAGGTTCTAGTCACACTGCAAGTTGCTGAAGTGGTTGGGGGAGGGTTCTCCTAAGGATTTTGCTTGGTCAAGAGGTTTGGGATTAGAAATTTCCCCTATCAAAATAAGAAGTGCTAGAAAAAAATCCATTAATGTTCCCGCGACACTGGATTTAATTTTTGCTACTACATCAGACATGGGGGCACTTAGAGGCCTGAAAGCCTTGTCCAAGGAGAAATCATGATTTTTCTTTCCCTAAACATTAGAGGGGTAGGGGGGCCCCTGAAATCTGCCTCCATGCATAGAGTGCTCTCTAGAACTCTACTTGATATCATATTTCTACAATAGACTTTGGTGGATGCACATAAGGGTAGGTATTTTATGTATTCGCTTCACCCTAATTGGTTTATATGTGCTGTGAGATCTGTAGGCAAGTTTGGAGTCCTACTGGTGGCTTGGGATCCATTAAAATTTGACCTATCTGCTTACATAAGATGTGGTGGTATTTATTTGACAAGTACACTTCTAGATAAAAACAAACTAATTTCTTTTGTAAATATTTATGGACCCTGTGTTGACAGAAGAGCCTTTTGGAATAAAGTGTTTGATAGTGGCTTACTAGCTCAGAATAATCTAATAGTTGTTGGGGACTTCAATCTTACCATGAGTGTCGGGGAAATTTGGGGAGAGTCAACACAACCAGATCCATTGGCAGATTACTTCAAGGAGATTTTTATGGATGTAGGATTGGTGGATATACTCCCAGATGCGATAACTCCAACCTGGAGGAATGGTAGAGAGGGTTCAGATAACATTTTTAAAAGAATGGATAGAGTCTTTGTATCGGTTGAGTTATTGAATGTATCTGGTAGACATTGATCTTGGGTTGCATATCCATTTCTATCGGATCATGCATCGGTCATAGTACAACTGGATCATAGCTTTCATTCATTAGCTTACCCATTCAAATTTAACTTGACGTGGCTACATGAAATTGAATTTACCCTTATAGTACATGAGACTTGGAAGGATCCGACCTTTTTATCAGAGACAAAGGTTCAGAGGAGACTGGTTGAAAAATTAAAATTGATCAAGCAAAGAGTCAAGAAATGGGCCCTACAACAAATATCTCAAAAATTTATAAAACTAGATAAGTTGGAGGAGGATCTACTGGGGTGCTATCAATAGAACTCCAGGGGATTGAGGAGTAGGGAGGTTGAAGAACATATCAATTCCTTAGAAAAAGAGCAGAGCAATAAATTATTGGCAGAGGAAGAACTCTGGAGACAACGAAGCCGAGCAACTTGGATTAAGAGTGGCGATTAGAACAAAAAAAATTTTCATCACTTTGCGAGTTTTAGAAGAAACATAAAACACCTCTGGGAACTTCAAGATGAGAGTGGCTAGGTCCACTCTGGAAATGAGGCAATCTTAGATGAGGCTCTTAGATATTTCAAAGGATCATCTGCAAACTCTGAGACTCATATTGTAGATCGATTCTCCTTGGCCAACCTATTCCCTAGGTGTATAACTGAACAAGACACACTTCACCTCGAAAGTCCGTGTAAGAGGGAGGAATTATGGAATGTACTTAAAGAATTTGCAAAGGACAGAAGCACAGGACCTGATGGCTAGACGATGGCGTTTTTTATCCACTTTTTTGAGTTGGTGGGGGATGACCTGTTGGATGTGGTAGAGGACTCCAGGAGCAGGGGAGTGGTTACAAAAGCATTAAACTCGACTTTTCTGGTCCTCATTCCCCAAAGTCAATAAGCCTTCGACTTTCAAGGACTTTAGACCGATTGCTCTGTGTACCCTGTGCTATAAAATTATAGAAAAAATTCTTACAAACAGGATCAAACCAATTCTCTCTCGATCCCTCTTGGAACATAAATTGTGGTTTTTTAAAAGGGAGATAGATTCTAGATGCTATTAGGACGACCCAGGAATGCTTACACAACATTAAGAGGAAAAAGTTACAGGCTCTTGTTCTGAAGCTTGACTTAAAAAATGCATATGACTGTATCAATTGGGATTTTCTTAGAATGATATTAATCCAATTGGGTTTTGGACTGATGACTACCAATTGGATCATGAGCTGTGTGATCAGTGCAACCTATGTAGTCATGATAAATGGAGAGAAGGGTTGAGACAAGGGTGCCCTTTATCTCCCTTATTATTCATCTTGGTAATGGAGGGTCTCAACTTATTATTAAAAAAAGGGCAGGCAGAGGGGAAACTAACTTGCATCAAGGTTTCTAGAGTTGTAAGGATCCTACATCTATTTTTTGTAGATGATGTTCTACTAATGACCAGAGCTTCTTTAGAGGAATGGAAGGTGATCGATGAGCTTATAAAATTTTTCTTTTGTGCGTTTGGTTTGGAAAGCTATTTGTCCAAATCTACTGTTCATTACATTGGCATTTAAGGTGACCTCTTAAATTTTTTTATGGATTTCTTCCCGTACAAATTAGACCTCAAGCTAGGATTCAAATATCTGGGATATTTTTTGAAATCTGATAATTACAAAATTGAGGATTGGTTGTCGCTTATTTCAAAGTTTGAAAAAAGGATAGATCATTGGTGTAATAGGTGGTTATCTCTTGGAGGGTGATATATACTCATTAAAGTGGTTCTGGAAAGCCATCCGGTCTATTGGATGTCTCTAGCAGCGCTTCCGAATTCAGTGCTAAGCAAGATCATACAACTTACCTTTAACTTCCTTTGGTCGGGCTGCAATGGTAAAAATACTTTACACCTTTGTAGGTGGGAATACATAGCTAAACCGAAGTTATTTGGAGGATGGGGCTTGAGGAATATATTTATTTTTAACAGTGCACTAGTAGAAAACACTCTGTGGTAAGTCCTTATGAAGAAAGGAATCTGACACATCATTATCAAAGATAAATACCTTCCCTATATTTCAGTGGCCACCTGGTTTAGATCATCCTCTTGTAGGATATCAATGGCTTCATCAACCTATAAAAACCATTTAAAAGATTTACTAATCATAACAAAGTGGCTGAGCTAGAGCCCGGGTTCAGGACAGTTGATCCAAAGATATGATTTTGGGTATGGGGCCCTCTTCTCTCCTATCCCCATCACTTGTTACTGAGTTAAATCAAAGAAACATTACTTTTCTATATCAGGCTAGTGGAGGGGCACAAACCGACTCTCTTGGCACACTATGGAAAGAAAGTGGAGAACTTGCCCTCTGAGGAGATCTAGCTTTAGAATGGGACGAATATTGTAGGGCACTATCAGGATATGGAATACTCCTTCAGGACATAGATGACAAACTTTACTGGACTGGTCATGATCATTCTGGATATTTAATTGTTAAGAATGCCTATAGAGCCATAACGAGGATAAAATGGTTGCATCAATTTGGCGGATGGAGAAAATCTTTTTGGTCTTGGCATATTGCTTTAAAAATTAAACTCTTCTCATGGCTTGCGTTGGAAAATAAGATACCCACTTGGGACACACTACTTTCCAAGGGATGGGAAGGGCCTAGCTACTACTTATTATGCACTTGTGGACTAGAATCAGTTAATCACATATTGATCAATTTTGTTTTTACAAGGCAAGTGTGGTCTCAGATCTTAAAGGTTCTAAAATTAATATATGATTGGGAGGGCACAAATCTTATTTTATGTTATGATAAGTGGATCACACATGCATCAGAATATGCTACTTTGCCAGCTATAGCTTGCTAGAACATTTGGCTAGAGCATAATAGAGCCATATTTGAGGATGGAAGCCTAGTTGTTGACTCAGTTGTTTTTAAGTCTTGTGGCTCTTATATAAAACCATCAAGGACTTTCCAAGTGTCTCTCTCCCGAACCAATCAGACTATTTTAAAGATAGGGGAAATTGTGGGATATTTTGATGGATCTGTGCTAGCAAATGGTACAAACAGTGGGGCTGGGGGAGTGATTAAGATCAATGATAAAACCTCCATCACTTGGACTTGTAACTGTGGTCTCGGTACCAACACAAGGGCAAAATTTCTAGGATTTTGGGCAACTCTCCTACGGGCCACAACACTGCATATCTACAATTTACAAGTTCTTGGAGACTCAAAAATAATAATTGACTGGTGCAACAACAGAGGGAAACTTCAGGTAATTTCTCTAAACTACTGGAAGGTCCGATTTAGAGAGCTCTACAAATATTTCAACAAGCTCAACTTTAGCCATATCTTCCGAGAATACAATATGGAGGCCGATAAACTATCAAAGAAGGCGGTCAAGAATCCAAAAGGAAAAATGTACTATTCACAATGGGAAGATGGAAATGAAGGGCCTACTATTTCTATAAATATATAAATATTAATAGAGCATTTTCTTTTGGAGACATGAACTATTTTGTTATTATGTCATAAAGTAAATCTCATGTATACTTAAGTTAGGAGGGCTTCAATACTTTAGGGGAGAGTAACATATGATTATGATTTTGTAAGACAAAATTTAGCTTGATATACTTGTTGTCTGAGCAAGAGGGAAGAACAAAATTTCCTAGAAATTTTGGACATTTTCAACATATATAAAAAATTATATATTTTATATAATGAGAAATTTTTAGTTGAAAAAAAAATTTATAAATGGATGTGAAAAAACCTTAATTCCTTTAAATATGAATATAAAAGTAATAAATAACTTACTAGATTCATTAGAACCTACTTGTCTATTTTTAAATTAGCATAAGTATCTTGAAGATCCATGTGATAGTATAAGATATATGTACATTTGAGCTTATTTAAAATATGGGGTTTCCAAAGTTTTAGGCATTAACTTTGGTGGAAATCTAAATGTATAATGAATTATATTAAATTTTATAAAAAAATTAAATGTAATGTTAGGAATGTATGGAAATAGCGTCGTCATCTTCTTAGGGTATAAGGCCCACACTAGAGCTCCTAGGTTATTATATTCAACAATGACCCGAGGAAATGAATCCATAACACAAGATACTAATGGAGGCCCCGCTGGCCTCCGTGCTTATCCTTTCCACGTCAACAACACAAGTGGAGCAATAATTAACTCCATGAGGTCATGATGACTCCAAGTGATTAATAACCATTTTCAAAAAACATTCTAACTACTTATTTAAAAAATTAAAACCTTATCAAAATTATACACTATCTCATCTAAACTAACTTAATGCAATCCAAGGCAAAGGGGAGGGATCGCCCCCTCCCACGAATTTCCAGAAATTAATTTTTTTAATAATTAAAATTTATGGTTTGTGTTTAATTTTATTATTATTTACATTTACGTTTGTGTTTAGTTTAGTTTAATTTAATTTAATTGTTATTATCACATTTAATTTTGTGTTTTTAAATCTTTTTAATTGTAATTTTTTTTTTTTGTTGTGATCTTTTTAAGTATCGTTTAATTTATTTTTAATGTTTGTGTTTAATATTTATATTTTTTAATTTATATTTTATTTTATTTATATTTTTTTAATTTGATTTTATGTTTTAATTTTTAGTTTAAGTTGTTTTTTAATTTTTTTTATAAAAAAATTGTATTTTTTTATAAAAAAATTGTATTTTTTTATAAAAAAATTGTATTTTTATTTATTTTAAATTTAGAGTTTTAAGGGTTGTTTTTAATTTTTTTTCAAAAAAAAAAAAATAGATTAGTTCTGGAGGTGTAGATCGGTTGGCGATAGAGTGCGTTGTTAAGGCACTCTTTGTGACGTTGTTGGTTTGAAACTTGCAAAGTCGTGTGTACAACGCGTGAGACCACATGGGTATTCTTGGAGGTTATCGTGGTAGCAGTTGAAATCGAGCCCATGTCAAATGATTATGAGCCCACCCGGTTTTTGATTTCGCCAGATACAAAAAAAAAAAAAAATCACTTTTAGATTTAGTAGTCGATTTTCAGTGTTGTATTTGTGGTGGTGCAAGTGGTCAAGGCCGCATTTCAATTAGGTCATAGTTTTAACACTAGAAAAAAGTCGTGTTATTGGTAGCATCACTTTTCGATTCAAGGGTCAATTTCAGGGTTTTGTTTTCCATGTCAAGGACACAATTTCAAACAAGTTGCAATTTTAACCACCTCCCCCCAAAAGGATGCTACCAGTAGCACCATCTTTTGATTTTACTGTTTTTTACCCAAAAATGTCATATGATATTTTTGGGCTAGAGTTTTCGTTTTGAGGTCACAATTCTCATTAAGTTGGTAACTATGGTTTATAATCCCGACCTTCGATGCTTAATATAATTTTTAAGAAATGGATTCTTCCTATTCAAGTAGATAATAATTGTTGGGCTAAAAATTGTCATATAATAGAATATGTTACAATTTACAATCATGTTGGAGTGAACATGTTTACATATTTCTCCATATTTAAATATTTATAATAAACCAATTTCTTAGTATCTCATATTTGCTAAATTATGCTATATACATTAATTATAGTTTAAATTACCATGTTACCATATTGGTTCATAATAAGTCCTTTTCTTTATTAGCTTCATGCTTATAACGCTAAGTCAAGCATATGAATTTCATGGAATGGGTTTGTTGATGTATGGAATCCCTTATCGTTTGTTTCCAATTTATACACTCAGTGTACTATTTAAAAACCTGATTTATAGTGTCGATAACTTAATTTTTGAGTTTAAAACAATACCTAATTTATACTTGTCGATAACTCAATGTCTTCATTGTATGTTTATTTACTCGCATTGAAGGCCATCTTCATGTCATCTATGAGTTCAAAACGTTTATTAGTATATATTGAAGGCCATCTTCATGTCATCTATGAGTTCAAAACGTTTATTAGTATATTAGTATAGTATAAATATTTTTTCTAAAAAATATATGCATTTGTATATGCATTTTTTTGTTGTTGTTGTTTATTATTCATTATTTTTATTATTGTATAAATAAGGGTTTTTTACAACTCAATATGATAAAGATGTGTAATTTCTTTTATGCTAAACATATACTTGACATATGATATTAAAAAAATATTTTAATGTCCACATCAAGTTTTATATATATATAGAGAGAGAAAAAACATAACTTCTATTTCATATATAAAAAGTTAAATCCTTAGGCAGAACAACGCTTCTCCATGAGCATATAAAATTTTGATTATAGTTGAGGCTAGAAGACTGCTAGCTCATAGTCTAATTGAGCTTCCAACAGTTGACAACAAAATTGATAGACTAGTACTCAATGGTAAATTCCAATTGATGAGCTTCCAACATTAAAGATTATATATCAAGAAAAATTCCTTCCTTGTGGGAGATTTACTCAATGGTAGAGAACTCATCCTAGATCATATGATTTGTAGCTAAAAGTAAAGTTTACTTTGACAAGGAGTATGCTTTAGATTTTTTCTCCTTGAAAACATGCATATAATTGATCTGATGAAAAATAGATGAAACATATTTTAACCTCTAATCAAGTGACATCAAATCCAATTTATCAAGAAAAATAACATCATTCATCCAATCAATGACTAATTTAGAGTCACCCATAAATTGTAAGTCAAGAACATCATGACTCACTACACTCTTAAGAAGAGAACATAGTGCCTTAAATTGTCCCTGATTATTCAATCCCGATCTCAAATTTTATTTACTTGTAACAAAGTGTGCATTCGAGAGAAAGAATGAAGCCCATCCCATAAATACAATTATGCCCCTGGAAAGACCCATCAAAGAAGCCCCAAGCCATATTCTTATTAATATCCACCACAACTACATCCCAAGATCACCCCACAAGATGAGCCCCCTTAAAGCTAGACAACAAAGACATCAATTGTTGAGAAAATTTGAATGGAGGAAAAACCTTATTATTGAATAATACCTTATTTCAAGCCAACCATAATCATGTTCGACAACACAGGTATTCCAACAGAGGACGAACACCTTCAGTAACCACTCACATAACCAGATCAAAGATCAACACACCGGTGTTTTCACATGGTAAAACCCCTACAAGGAAACATCCACGGCCCCAGCTGTTAGAAAAACAGGACCGCAGAGCAATAAAATAAAACAAATGCAGAAACAAAACACAGAAGACACACAATACAAGAGAGACACAGATTTACGTGGTTCACCCAGTGTGGGCTA